>APFE030477410.1:775-73881 GCA_000404065.3 Pinus taeda | reverse complement strand
TTGAAAGGAATATAATGAAAAGTCAAGCTGGTAGTCTCGGTTTTGAGATCCAGTGGAAAATCTATGTGTATATGTGTTTTATGTGTTATGCTCTCGCATTTTTTATTTTTCCTATGATTTAGAATTCGTATGCAGGTAATTTTTGTACGGGGTTAAAACCTACAGGGGATTTCTAGATTAAATACACATCCACCTCTAGACATCTATTAAACCTCCACTGCTGGACTAAAGATACATTCCTTAACCAGAACGATTACATTCGCCTATGGGAATCAAATTTGCCCAAATACTTGTTCCCACAGGTATACCTATTCCCAGAAATCATCCATTTATGCCAAGCTTGTTATATCCCAAGTCAAAGAGCCATAGTCTCTCCTGACTAATAGATTTTATTCACCATTACTGCATAGTCAATAAATCAAATGCTGCAGGTCTAGCCAAGCCCAAACGAAACCCAATTTTCCATTGAAAACCTACTTGAACTTTACATAAAGCTGGATTTTCCCGAGAGGGCTCAAATCTTTCAGACTTTCATCCTAGAAGAGTCTCATACTCCTACAAACAGTCCTCCATACTCTGCCACCATTTTCCCTGAAAGGGCCAGACAAATTGTAACCACGCTGTCTTGTATCCTTGGGTATACTACTCATGAATTTGTAGATTAACTTGTACTTTCTTTCCTCTCTAATTTTTGCCCAGGCAAGCCTCCAGCTACAATTTTCAATTTTTCCCAGTTCTTGGCAGACAGAATCCATGATCAATTGATCAGACTTCCAAATGAAAGAGTATTCAAATACTCTTCGGTATTGTTCTACATGTTCCTCTATTTCCAGTCAGATAAGTTTCCAGTCGGCATCAAAAAATTTGACACAAAGGGCCAACCAAGACCCGTCATCTTTTGGACACCATTAATCCAGATATATTCCATTGTTTTTTGTTATAAGGAGTTCATTGCTTCCTTTGTTTGACATCCAGCTGCCAATATTCTAACCAATAGCAATCAACCCAGGATTAATGATGAGATAAAAAGAGTTTTGTAGTTGTCTAAAAACAATAGAGTAGGACAGTGGTATCGATACCAGGACCAAACTGAAATCAGGATATATGGATGCTAGCTCACTCCCTACAAGCTGCCCAAATACCTCCCCATGAGGATATTTGCATTAGAATATTTAAACCAGATCATAAACTCAGATGATGTCAATTTTCTGCCAGCTAGGAAGAAAACATAGTTCAAGATTAAAAGCCAGCTGGGCCCTTTTATTTGTAATAATAGGGAAGCTGGACAGGAAGCAGAGAAAATTTTACAACAAATGAAGTTTAGTAGTAGTTTCATGTGGAAGTATGACCCTAATGTAGTTATAAAACAATTAAGGCTCAAATTCAAATTAATCCCTTTTATGCATGAGTCCAAGCCAGACATTGAAAAATATGCCAACCAGTCAGACTGGTTGGAAAATACTTTAATAGATGTGGAAAAGTAGATAGATACTAGTTCCCTTCTGTAGATTCAAACCCTACAGGAACAAATTGGTATTAGCCCCATTCTATAGACTCCAGCCATGCAGGATAGAAATGTAAAAAGAACCAGGGAAGAAGGTTCTAGCTCTAAAATGGATACTATAGCTTACAGGTTTGAAATCATGTACAAGAAGAAGCCTAATCTTAATCCTATAAATGGGCAAGAAGAGACCATTGAGACAGTTGAAATCACTGGTACTGACATAGTGGTTAAAAAGAATACAGCTCCAACAGTTTCAAAGGAAACTCATCAACCTTCCACCTGAAATACTCAGATTGTTGAGAAACGACTTAGTATTGAAGTCTCTTCATCCAACAAACAAGTGGATAAAGAGAAATATATAAAAGAGAAGTACAAAGAAATCAAGTTGAGGAATGAGGCATTGAAGGTTTGAACATATGCCTAGTACTTCAAACAAACTCCTAGCAATCAGAAGAGGTTGATGTTAGCTTTTGACATTAAAACTGGTAAAATGAAAATGGCCTTTTTGCAGCCTATAGTTGAGCAGCCTAAAACATTAGTAGATTATAGGAAGATAGAGTTTGAAGTTGTGGCCAGGGATGTTCACCCTATTGATCAAATTGAATTTCATAAGCAGGGAGGTGAAATTATTTACTTGACAATTACTAACAAAGCAATAACTGTACATAAACTTCAAAGTTCTCTAGACAGCATCACAACACAGTTTAAGCTAGAAAATGCATCTTCACAGGCCAAGGATAACCTAATCAAGTCACTAGAGGACTTGGTGATTGAGATTGGATATAATCCAAATGACATCAAGGCAGCAGAAAATCTCATAAAGAAGAAAAATGAAGGCATTGCTGCTTTGAAGAAACAACTGAAGTTGCCTCCTTTTGAACATCCATAGACCAAGGAGGTCCTAGAGAGCCAAACCCGGTAGGATGAAATGATGGATCTCATTCTTCAACTAAATGCTGAATTGAAAGAAATGGAGAATGAATTGGACAAATTAATACAACTGAAATAGGCCATCATTGAGACAACTACTGTCACTATTATTCCTACAGTTACTACAATAGTTCCTTCAACTTTGGAAGCTTAACTGGCCCCAACAACTCCAGCAACTACATCAATAATAGGTTCAACAATAGCAGCAGTTCATATGAGTGATGAAGCAAGTAAACTGGTCAAATCCATGGAGGACATGTCCATTCAAACCACTGAAATAAATAGACTTAAACAACAGATAAAAAGTCTAGAGGATGAGAAGAAACTGGCTCAAATCATGCATAAAGATGAAGTACAGAAGTCAAATAGGTTGACTGAGAGGATGAAGAACTTAGAAAAGGAATTAACATTGAATGAGCCACTTGCCCAAGCAAAAGAGAAACTATGGGCCAATATCATTGACTCTGTCAATGATATTTGGCCATCTATACAAGTTATCTTTGAACAAAATGATTTAGTCAAAGAGGTTGGTGAAGCAATTCAAAGGGTTAAGGCCGAACTTGGAAATATGCCAAAATAAGCCTCAAGAATAATCCAATTCCTTAACTCAAAGAATAAATATGAATTTCAGGAGCTTGGCATCGCTGACAGAACTAGCACTATACTAGAGGTGAAGAAGCTAATCACCAAGAGGAACTTGATGACGCTGCTTGAGGACAAATGCAAAACCATGAAGCTAGCTATAGGTAGGTTCATGGTCAAATTTGATGCTTTGAGGCAAAACAGTCTGCCTAATCCATTGGTAATAAATGACAGGTTAGTGCCACATGAAGACTATGACAAGAGAATGAGAGAAGTGGCAAAGGAGCAAGCCAATAGTTCCCCTATGAAAGGGATGCCTACAGGAAAGGTTCTTTACTAGACTTTTGAGAACCTCTTTTACCTCTAGCATGAGGTAAAACATCTTTTTGTAAGCAAGCCCACCTTTGCAAAATACACAGAAGTTGATGAAGTCTATAGAAGAATGGTAAATATTAAATTACCAGATACAAAGACTTGGGAAAAATTAAATGATTTACTGTGGAAATGCAAAGTAAACAGTGGATGAAAAATAGTGAAAGAAAAGCAGCAAATCAGCTAAGTCAAAGAGTATAAGGTGAAAGAGTATCAGTCAAAAGGCAAAGTAAAATAACAGCCAGCGTAGAGCAATAACAAAGGATAAAAAGCAGCAAAAGATCGGACATCAGAGCGAAATAAAGAGGGACGGCTTGCAACAATTACATATCTATCTCTATCTTCTTGCATGAAGATTTTTCTTTTTCCTCGAATCATTCCTAAAACAGTTCGGGATATTTTGTAATTTGTTTTTGTATAAATACTTCATAATTCAAAGTATAGAGGGTGGATTGCTAAAAATTTCTATAGTTGTATTCATCTGAAACCTAAGGGTTCATTGTACCACTTTTTAGGTCAGTAGACTGGATTGGGTAATAAAGGCATTACATTATAGGATTCATGTGTTGGGCCACTTCAGTGAAGTGTTTTCTGTTTGTCAAATTGTTATCTTCTTAAGTGCTTCACATACTTGCATGTTATCTAAATTGAATGAAATAACTAGAATATTATTACAAAATTTGTTTAAGTACACTCTATCTTGAACAATTATTCATTTTAATGTTTTCTTCTGATATCCAGAGTAGGTTATCCTTCATTTCTCCCTATTTTCGATTAACCTCTATCATTTCCCTCATTATCTCGTTTGAGGAATCCTTAACTGCTCCTTGACCCCGATTGAAAACCACTTCACCATCCAGCCTAAAAGATCTGAATTTTCTCAGCTACCTTGCCCTATGAACACTATCTTTAGAACTTGATTCAGTCCTATTTTATTGACACTTGACCTCATAGCCCAATGGTGAAGGACATCCCTCTATCCATCTAAGTCGGTGATTCCACCACCAAATCAAAATCAAAACCTAATCAAGCTTAAATAACTAGCCTAAAATCAATTAACTCAACATGTAGAAATTTGAATAATATAACACTTGTTCACAGAGATTATCCTGATTATACACTATTTGTGGAATGCACGCATAATACATAACCTCCTCTACCATTGATCATCAATTTGCGGAATTAAAACAAACAATCATATGTGCACATTGAAACATCAATCACACATATCAACACAGTATGTAATGGGGAAAGCATACAGCTGAAAACCCCCAACTATCTGTATATTATAATGATAGAGAACATGTAACAATAGATAGTACAATACTCCTCACAAGTACTCAGTACTATCTCCACATGCTACACACAAACTAGCTCAGATCTGAACAAGTCACAGGTTCAAATCTCCTCCACTATTTGCCTGCCTCTACTGCGCAATCCAAGTTGAGAATACATCAGATCCAAGTTCGAATTCCCTTGGCTTGTACTACGCAATCCTCATTGGCAATCTCAATCAATGATTGTGCAAATCTCATGCACAGCTATAGTCATAACTGATAGTAGTCTCACCCTTACACCCACCTCTAACACTTGTCTCCACTGAACTGTCCATGCACTGAGTTAACTGATGTATTCTTTAGTTGATTTATGAGTTAATAATTAGTGAATTAATTAATAATTAATTCACACCACTCATCACTAGTGTATTTGTGAGTTAGACTAAATACAACTAGTTCAACTAAGTCAAACTGAACACAACCCTATCAACTCCACCAAACTCAATCACTTGAGTTCTAACTGAAGTCCATCATGCAATAGCTCAGCTAACCCATAGGAAAAGTGTATTTCCTTCTGGCAGTTGCATGTGCCACATCCGTAGCTCAAACTGAAGTGCTGCAAGAGGATAAGATAATGTTTATAGTCCAAATATTATTAAGAGCTAATAATATTCGACTGTTCTATTTTTTGACTGGCAGTCTAAAAATAGACTCCGCCCATATGTCTAAAAATAGAGGTCCATCTATTTTTACCAACATGACCAATCATCCATAAATAGCATCCTGCAACTCATAGACCATGATCCATATATCTAAAAATAGACATAGTCTAAAAATAGACTTTGCGCCAAAAATAGCCTGCAGGCCCACTTAGTGAAGGCGACTTCTTTTCACTAAGCTCCATCATCTTGTTGCATTTTCAACACTTCTTTCGCTTGATTTTCCATAATTTTACAGATCCCCATCAATGATAATTGATAGGTTTTGTCTTAAGGAGGGCATTAAATGATTGACATGTTATATTTTTATGTTTTTTCTATTTGAATAATTTTTTGCAAATTAGTTACAGAACGCGGCCTATTCTGCAACTAACTATGTATTCCATAGCTACTTCCATGGTATGGCAAGTTCCAGGTGTCAAATGAAGAAACTGTCCACATGGGCATCTCTAGAATCATCTCCACATGGATTCTATCCTAGTCACTTAGCCCATATTGATAAGAAAGCAAGCTCAAGATCATAGTCAAAGGTGGAGTAAAAAATATGATACTCGAAAGCAATAGGACTCTTCATCTACTCTTTCATGGTTAATCAATAAATCCAACAATTCTGATGCAGCATTAACTCGGATCAGCCACCTATGTTAATGGTTCTGTTGCAAACATCTCTCTCGAATTCAAGCCACCTGTAGCTGATCAAACATTTACACAGTCCTATTGTAATATGTATAGGCCACTTGTAGCTAGTTTTCCTCAAAAACAGTTATGATTATTTCCTTTTAAATATTGGTTGTACAGAACCGAGGGGGGTTCGAAGAATTGGATGTATTAAGTTCAGACTTTCAGGTCTTCTTTTTTTTGGACTTTGTTCCTAATGATAATATAAAATTGTGTGTTGACCAATGATCATTTAAAAGAGCATTTTCAATTAGTTAGCAGCTCAACCAATTAGTTGCAAAGAGCCCTTGCACTGAAGGAGGTTTTCTTTCCAATCATTTTCTGTTTAGTTTTAATTTCACCATTTTCTTTTAGGAGTATTTCTAACATAGGTTTATTTCTTTTAGTTTTTATCAATAGAATAATGTTAAAACTCAATTGTGAAATCTTGTTTCTCCAACACATTTCATGAATGGAAACTATTTTTTTCTAAACAGAGTAAGGTTTAAGTAATGAGAATGCATTGTTGACTAGTTTTAGTCATTGTTTAGTTATTTATTTTCTAGTTCATATTATCAATACACTGTGTTGATGAATGTTTTTTATCACCATTTCAAGTTGATACCCATCCTAAACTAAATGGTTAAACATTCACTTCACACAATGGTTGAAATCAATCAGTTACCTTTTGCATGTTTTCATTTAGTTCTCTAGATCATGAAGTACAAAATGTTGCTTGTATTCCATCTCAAGAAGGTTATATTTCAAAATTGAAGGTTAGAGTAACTAGAAGTACTTCAATTGATTTCATTTTCTGTATTTATTTCAACATGCATTACAACTTCACCTTTTAATTTTAATAATTAGATTCATGACTGAGGATTAATGACAAGATAGGACAAATGCTTTGTTTTTCCTTCTTTTAAATTAGATTTTAACTAGTTTAGCTCTTGGTTCACCTTTAGGAAGTTTAGATTTAGTTTCTCATAGTTCAGATTGTACATCATTAGGAATCAAAGAACAAAAACCCCCAAAAAAATATAAAAATACAAAACAACAAAGTAGGAGGGTTAACTAAGCATAGTGCACTACACTTCATCATCTTACAAACCTCGGTTGATAATTCATGCAAGAAATTTAGGAAACTAAAATGACTAAACAAGAGTATCACCCACAAGTCGATGGGAAAAATGAACGGTTTAATCAAATATTGGACATGCTTTGCATGTATGTGGTGCAACAGTCAACAAAGTGGGAAGAGTATCTTCATTTAGTAGAGTTCGCATCTAACAATAGTTATCACGAGTCAATAAATATGATTCCTTTTGAGGTGTTGTATGGGAAAAGATGCCAAACTCCTATTAATTGGAGTAGTGTAGAAGATAAGTTAATTTTAGGACCTAATCTCTTAACAGAGATGGAGCAAGTAGTGAAGAGGGTATGGCAAAATTTAGAAGCCATGCAAGATAGACAGAAATATTACACAGACAAGAAAATAACCCACAAATAATTCCAGGTGGGAAACCATGTATATGTGAGGTTTGTTGGTTGATAAAAGGTGCCTTTTAAAACTCGTAATTATCCCACATTAATCATCAATCTGGGCAAGTCCTCTTATTTCAAGAGTGTACATAGTATGTGGTTACTATTAATTCAGAGAGTAATGTTTTCCTAAATTGTAGTATAGATCTTGACACAAGAATAAATGGATGCATCTAATAAACTCCAATTGTAATTATTAAAGGAAATATCAAAGCTCAATCCTCTACTGAAATCAAATCTTATAGTAATTCAAGTAACGGCATCATCAACTGAGAGCACAGTAACAATAACTCACCTCTTCTTAGCTTATTCAATATAAACTATACTTAATCTCTATAAATCAATCAATATAGGAATGGTATCAATTCTGACAGTCTAACAGCAATAATCAAACTCTTACAGATGATTAAATCAATGCAATGCACTCACAGAAACAAGAAATTATCAAACCAACCAAACTTTAGAAGAATCAGAAATATAACACAAGAAAGCAGTTGAATCCACTAGTGGCCTGGCCCTTAGCCGCCAGCAAACACTACTAAGTTACTTCAAATAATGCAAGGGAACAACAACTTCAGTTATATATTAATCATCGAACTTAAGTAGCATTACAATATAATCGCGTTCTCCAACAGCGCAAGTCTATAATTAAATTTACAACTTGAAAAATAATAGAGATTCCTCTCCCCTTCTTCCTATAATCACTTTCTTTTATAATCAAAAAGGGGTAAAGAATAAATGGTAAATGCGATCCCTTGGGATATCCCTATCCTGAGGGATTCGCAACCGATTTCTAACTTCAGACATCTTTACTATTCTGCATTGATCCCTCTGATTTTCTCTTAGCCTTGTCCGCAACTGATGCGTTCCTCCTTTACTTGTCAGATTTTGTTGTTCCAACGTCAGGGAATAGAAATTGTTCCTTTTGTCGCTTTCTTGCATAAACAAGGGTAAAAGTTAGCTAAATCGTAACTGAAAATAATTCCTTCATTTCTTACCATAATTCCTCAATATATTAGAACATTAAGATATGAAAAAGATAAGAATCAAGGAAAACGATGACGAAATCAATAGTAAATACATACCCATTTCATAACTCAACAAGGGTTAAACCCAAAAGGAGTACTCTCAGGTGGGGTGGGTGTACAAAGCTAGCACCCTAATACTGTGGGCCTTTCCAAATATTGGAAAGAATCAGACCATAAGTGTACAGGATTGCTTTACCAAGCTATATACATGTTCATAATGTGTTTCATTGCTCTCTTCTTAAGAAATATATATATGATTCCAGGAAAATCATACATTGGCAAGATGTATAGGTACATAAGATATTCTCATGACGTGTGTTGACATAAAACGAATGACTTAATGGAACTGAAATGATATTATGTATGTTTGCAGGTCAAACTAGACAAAGAGTTTCTGGTCGAATCACTACATTTCTAGAAAGGAGAGAAACATTGTTGTGGAGACAAGTTATCACCCAAGTTAAAGGGCAGTGGAATCACTTTAGCCTAGAAGAGGCCACTTGGGAGGATCAAGAGTTAATGCAATAAACATATCCTAATAAGTTCTGTGGACGGGATTAAACACCAAGGATGGTGTTTCAAATAAGAGGGGGAAGATATCACACCCTGACACAGAAAGTATTTGGTAATTATTTTGTTAAGTACATTTTGGTTAAATGACTTTTGTTACGAGACTTTTAACACCTAGGCTTAAGAGAGAAACCTGTTAGGATTAAAAGGAAAATGATCTATTTAATTATTCATGAATTGATCTGAACTTAAACAAGAATGCAACAACTTACAGATATGATCATAAATACATAGATGCAGCAGAAAAACACTTCATTTCATTAATAGAAAAATATTGAACTATGCTTACAAACAAAATAGAAATAAGATAGCTCGTGTGATGGTAGCTTATCTATGAGAAGAGATGTAGCAGCTACATGCCTCTGAATTGTGTTACAATGAGGTTCAAAAGCCTATCTATTACTGAGAAACAATGGAAAACACTAAACATCCAAAAACCTGACCCTAGGAGATGAAGTGCCAAAATGTTGGGCCCCGTTTGGGTAAATTGGTACATCAACTTCCCGGGGTTGTAACTTTGGCATACAATCTCCGTTTGGCTATCATAATACCTCATTTCGAAGATCTCAAAGAGGAGGTCGAAAGAAAATTGGTAAGCTAATTTGGGATATTTTTGATCTCTCCATTTTCCCTAAAACTTTTTTTAGGGCCACAAAACAGCTTGGAAAGTTCAGAACCTGAAAAAATGCCAAAAATAGTAAACTATGCCACAATTACAGAAACCGAAAAACTAAAAGAGATAGTGTTGGGGGTCCAAGTGGAATAGGTGGGTGGCCACCAATATCCACCTGGATCATTCCTCCCCCCATAGGAAGCAATATTCCCTATTGCATTGAGTGCCTCCATGAGATGGGGAAACTTCTAGTAAACTTGGCCCCTAGTGAGCCACTTGCCTTGGTGAAGGAGTTGGCCAGCTTTGAAAACCTGATATAGTTGGATCTTCTACTAGCAATTTTTCTTGATCTGTCTCCATGATCTGATCAATGGTGGCCTGTTCCATGCATTTTGGATTTAGCTCTGTTGGTGTGAGTTGTTCTGCATTGGATGTGTCCAACAATGGTGGAAAGTATGGTCAAAGGCAGTTTACATTGAACACTCAATGTAGACCAAGGAATGGTGGAATGCTAAGCTTGAAGGTGTTGTCCCTTACAACCTTGGTGATGGTGTATGGCCCATATCAGAGTGGGCGAAGCTTGCGGTTGGGTCCAACAAGGCACTCCTTCTACAAATGTAGCCAAACTTTGTCGCCCACTTGGAACTTGTACGACACCCAATGTTGATCATGGAATTGCTTGTACTTAGCATTGGCTCTTTCCAATATATCATGGACCTATTAGCAGATGTATTAAATGCACTCAATCAAGTTGTTAACCTTGTCGGCTTTAGACTGGACATGAGCCGAATTTTCCTGAGTAGATGAAAATGGCATGACCACATCAATGGGACATAATGGCTAAAATCCTAGCCCTACTCGAAAGGGGTTGTGGCCCGTTGAGCTATGGAGAGCTTTGTTGTAACTGTGTTGGACATAGGGGAGGCTTTCATCCCATGTGCATGGATGCTTCGAGTTTTACATGTGTAGAATGTGTACGATCATCATGTTGACAACCTCTGTTTGGCCATTAGTTTGGGGATGGAAATCTTTGTACTTGGTAAGTTTTGTATCCAACATCGACTAGAGACTTGACCGAAATGCACTCAGGAATATTCTTTCTCAATATGAGACAATAGACTATGGGATCCCAAAGTGTACTCATACTTGCTCAAAGAAGGGCTTAGCAGTGGCCTCTGTTGTGATACTCTTCTTATAGGCCACCATGATGGCCATCTTATAGAATCTTTCGATGACCACAAGAACGCAATCGTTGTCATGCTTAGTAGAAGGAAGGCCTAACATGTAATCCATGGAGACAGATTCCCAAGGTTGACTAGGAGTAGGTAGAGGAGTATATAGGCCTTTCTTCTTGATGGCTAGTTTGGAAATGACACAGGTAGTGCAGGATCTAATGTACTTCCCAACATCCTAATGAAGTTTTGGCCAATAAAAATACTTTTTCAATACCGCCATTTTTTTCTCTACTCCAAAATGTCCAACCACCTGACTTTAGTGCGCCTCCCAAATCATCTTGGCACGCTTGCTTGAAGGAACACAAATGTGTTCCAAGTGGCATAACAATGCATCCAAACGGTGAAAATTTGGAACTTGCTTCCCTTCCAGGAGTGTCTGGTATGTGTTGTCGAATTTTGGATCACTCTTGTAAAGATGCAACTACCCTGATGTCTCATGCCCACAGGAGTTGACCATAGTGATTAGCTCCATGATCGGTGGTTGGCTGAGGCAATCAACAACATTATTAGTGTTTTCCTTTTTATACTTAATGTTCAAATGGAACTGTTAAAGGTAGGTGGACCATTTCTGATGGCGATCATTCTCTAACTTCCCTTGTTTTTGTATGAACTGTAGAGGTCATTGATATGTGTGAATGACCGTTTTCTTCCCCATAATGTAATGCTTCCATTGACGGAAGGCCTGCACAATGGAATGCATTCTTGGTCGTAAGTGGGGTACTTTCGAACTGTGTTTGAAAGTGTCTCACTGTGGTAAGCCACTGGATGCCCATGTTGAGTAAGAACTACACCAATAGCATAGTCGAAGGCATATATCTCAATCTCAAATGGTTGTTGCAGGTCTGGTGATGTGAGCACTAGTGCAGAATAGAGGCAATTCTTCAACTCGAAGAATGCTTTTTGTTGGGTTTCAAACCAGAAAAACTTTTCTTTTGCTCTAACCTTGGTGACTTGACTTAAAGGCCAAGTGATATGACAGAACCCCAACACAAACCTATGGTAGAAGTTGGCAAGACCCAAAAAGTAGCAGAGCTCTGTTAGAGTGATTGGGGTTGGCCAATCCTGAATGACTTGTATCTTGGATGGGTCCATATTCACACCCTTCTCATCAATTATGTACCTCGTATATTGAACTTGGGTCAGGCCAAAGGTGTATTTCTTCAAGTTAGCACACATCTTGCGTTGTGGTAGGGTTTGAAGGACTTGTCGAATATGGTCGAGGTGCTCATCCCAACTCTAGTTGAAGATCAAGATGTCATCTAAATACACCACCATGAATGCATTGGTGAAGGGTCACAAGATGTCGTACATCAGTCTCATTAAGCTTTCAGTGGCTTTCGTCAATCCAAATGGCATGACCAACCATTAGAAAAGGCCCTCCTTGGATTTGAAGGTAATCTTCCACACATCAGAGGGTTCAATAGGCACCTAGTGATAAGCTGACTTCAAGTCAATATTGCTGAAATATTTGGCCCCCTTGAGCTAGTCAAGAAGGTCATCATTCCACAGGATTGGCAACCTATTTCAGACAGTGATCCTGTTCAAAGCTCGGTAGTCAATATAGAGCCTCCAGGTCCCATCATTCTTTTGCACCAATACAATAAAGCTCCCATAGGGTGATGAGCTTGGCATGATGTGCCTTTCTACAATAGTTCCTGAATCTGCCTCCTGATCTCATCGTTCCCCATAACAAAGTATCTATGGATCGTTCCATTGGGTAGTGGTGCTCCCGGGGTCAGATTGATGGAGTGCTTGACCTGACAGTGCATAGGTACTCTTGTAGGTGAGGCACAAATATCGTTGTACTCCTCCACAACCTTGTCCATTTGTTGTTGTTGTGCATAGGACTCTTGCCTGGAAGTTGTGGGCATAACCTTCTTCTTTCCCTAAGGGTGAATCATAAGGAAAACAAATTTCCTGGTCCGGCAATTCATCTTACTCCATTGCTTTGCAATGATCAAAGAGATGGTGGTAGGTGGGGCTACCTCCGGTATCTTGTACAATTTGTTGACAAAGGTAATAATCACAGAACTAGGTCTAGACTCATATACAACATGTCGCTTTCACAAGTATGGTTGTCCTAACAATACATAACAAACTTCAAGAGGAGAAACATCACGCAGTACCTCATCTATGAAGGGGTTGACGCTATAGGGAAGGCGACACTATTGGCTATTGGGTGCAGGAATCGCGCATGAGCAAACTCCTCAACACTTAATTGTCAACCTGAGGGTTTCGTAAACTCAGAGAAGAAGCACAGGGAATGCCAGAAATGGTATGAATTTTTCCTATTTCTAATCCTACTTCTTGAAGGGAATTTTTTGCAGAATTAGATAGAAAACAATTAGAAAGGCAATTTACACCAAGGCAAATCTAGTGCTGGAATGTAAAACACAATTTGCAAGTAAATCATGTAAAGAAATTCCACACAACATAAATAATTTTAAATGCTGAATGAAATGCTATGTTAATCTACAGATGGATGATAAGTAGTCTGACAAGTGGGCCCTTGTAGAGTTCTTCCTTTCTTCTAATCTTTCTCCCACACAAACAACCTATATTCGCACAGTTGCAAGCTTGTTTGCACTAGTGCAGGTATAGTATTTCTGTGTAAGAGTATATTCAATCTTGCTTACTGAAGACTTATGTCTGAGTGAAGATGCTCTAAGACTTAGGGGTTAGAGCACTCTATTCCAGTGTCAAGAGACTTGCTCTTGCCCCAAAGCATGGTTCCCTTTACTCAGTTTTCGGTTTACTTTCGAAAGCTAAAAAGGACTTGCAACTGTAATGAAATTCTGAATTAACTAGCTACGAGAAAGAAAATGCTTCAACTCATTAAAATTTATAAGGGAAATAAACTTCATGAGATAAAACACTTACAAAAGAATCAATCAATAGCCTAAGTACTTTTCATGTGTCAACCAGTTTTGGTACTTCACCCACAATAATGATATTCTTTGCAAGTATAATTTGGTAGTTAATATAACTGCTTCTAGATCATTTAGGGATGAAATTTTAATACCAAAAACGATTACTTGATTTATTGATTCATTCACTTGCGAAATAATGGGAAATAAAATGCAAGAATAAAGTAAATGCATAAAAGATATCTTATAAACAGAAACGAAACAAATACTCTGCAAACTACGAATCTGTTCCACACATAGGCTATAGAAGATAATTTAATTCAGAACTCAAAGATTAATGATTAAACTATTTCATCACACAGCTGCTACGAAATAAACACACCTTCTTCCCAAATCACAAAAGCGAGAGGGGTCAATGAGCTGGGTTGGCTGGGCCTTGGCCAACTAGATCATTCCTCTTCTAAGGAACGAAATAGATCAACACTTCAAATAATGCAACAAAGACGAAATTACACACTATGTGTGTAGACCATAATGATCCTCTTGTATTTACTTGATTCATAAAATTACATTACGAAGCAGTCCAGCCCTAGAACGAGGTGATAACTAGATTACATAAACCAAAATAATAATTGATGGTTCACCCGCTTTCCTATCTATGATTGACATCATATATATCCTTAGCCTCTAAGCTGTTTACACTAATTACATATAATTGTTGTTTAGGCCTCTTGGACAAACAAAATTAGAAACTGAATTACAAACTTTGCCAATGGTTATAACAACACGAGCTTCATTGGGTCATGATCTATCTTTGGAGAAAAATCCTTGGATGCGCGCCACCTACTTCATTTTATCAGCAGTTAAACTCAACGTTGAAGATTGAGATCTGTCCTCGTGGAAGATAGCTCTTAGAATCTCGGAAAATGGTGGTGCATGAATCTTCCTACATTAGTCAACTCATACATTATTAACACTACGTTCCATGATTACTCCTAGGAAATCAATATGAGTTGCGAGAATATGTAAATAACATGAAATATACATAAAAAGATTAATAAAGTGTTCTAGCAAATCTTAATGTAAACTATGAGCATGTACAGGAAAAGGGTAACCATCTTGTACTAGTGTAGGGAAGAAGGGTCTTGTATTAAGGTAAAACAGAGGTTGATATTGATGGAAATGGGGTAGAAAATAGGGAAATTTAGGCATTTTACCTCTACAAAAAACCTTCAAAAATGAGTGGTCGCACCTTAGTTTTGCACTTCAATGTTTATTCATGTCTTTACTATCTTTGGCTTCCTATCCCGGGCTTTTCATAGCTACTTAGTTACCTTTTTCAAGCATCTATAGCATCTGGAAGCTCAGTATTTCCACACCTTTACCTGCTACTTCTGCTTCTTTACCTCAACCTGTAATTCCACCTCACTTTGTTTCTACCAACTCTGCTCTTTCATGACTTGGTTTAGAGCTTCTAGGTCATGGACTTATTGCTCCAAGTCCACTATTCTACTATTAAGGAAGAGAGTGGATGGTGTTGTACTAAGATCTTCGGGACTAAATGCCTTTTCTGCCACAGACTCAACATCAAGGTCAATATTGTCAAAAGTCTTCTTTAAGACATCATTGAGGGTTTCTATGCTCAGGGTTTGCTATCACTGAGGGTTTGGATACCCTCACCAATCTTTGTGCCATGGGTTTCAGTACCCTGTGAGCCTAATTCCTCCAGGCTCCTATCTTTCTCTCCTATTTTCTCAGGGGATTCCACACCTTGTCCTCCCAAATCAATAGGGGTTTTGATTCCTCGTTCTTCTACTACCACATGGGACTTTAGTACCCTATCCTTCGAACACCGTAGGGTTTTTAATGCCTTGATCTTCAAAAATTGTAGGGTCTTTAGTTCCCTAATCTTCACAACCTGCAGGGTCTTCAATGCCCTGTCCTTCAAAAACTGCAGGGTCTTCAATTCCTTGGTCCTCGAAATCATGAAGGGTCTCCACCTCTAGTTCTCTAAAATTGTCAGGAGATTCTTCATGTTGTTCTTCTTTGTCCCCCTTTTCATGGAATTCGCTAGTGTTTGGTGTCGACATTGTTCTCTTTCTCCTTAGCCTGCTGATGAATTTTGACAATAACACATCGTCTTCTGCATTCTCCTCATCTTCCACAGTGTTTGCTACTATGTCTACAAGCATCGAGGGATTGTGAACTGTGGGGGAGACTTGGGGTGATTCGTCGATTACAATTGGGAAGCCTGGCTGATTTTTTCCTTGGTCAACAACTTTCCTCCTCACCGAGGTCATAATTTTCCTTGTCTTTGTTGCAGGTGGAGTGTTTTCAATAGTCCCTTTCTCTGCTTGCATTAGTGAGCCTTTACTTCTTCTCTTGGTAGGAGACAATGTCTCTGCCTTTCTCTTTTTTCTTACACTTTTGCTAGCATGCTCTTCTACATCCTTTGCTCGGAATTCCTTCAGAAATGCCTCCCCTACTATTCCCTTTTTCTCTAACTTCTTCTTGACTAGCATCGTAATGAGTCCATGGTGGTAGAGTTTGGTTGCAACCTGGTTTGCACTCATGCTTTGCACATTTTTCTCCATCTTTTTTAGGCTCCTAAGAAAGAAGTGAGGGAAATTAATCAATTTCCCTGCCTCAAAATGTGACAACAGTCAAAGGTGGTATACGAATGCCAAGGTATAGCTTCCTTCACCTGTGACAAACTTCTATAATATAAACAGTAAATCTCACCATTTTCCAACCAAGGCGGTCTGTGGCAGTCCCTTTCTCCAATCAACCTCAATCTTCTTATCGACCATGAACCACTGCCAATGCTTCTTTGTCAATTGCTCCTTTTTAAACTAGCACTTACCTATAAGTGGTAGGCCTATGGCTTGTGAAATGAACTCTTTAGTGATTTTAAATTTTAAGAACCCAGCCCTAACTCGGCCTTCCTTAAATGTTCTTGCAAATTCTAGCACTACGCCCATGTCCAATTTTTGGAGAAACGGCAGGAACCCAATTTGCAAAAGTGCAACACTTTTCTTGTACTTGGTAATTTGTTCAATCTCCTGTAGTGATAGTGGTTCACTCCTCACGAGTGCCATTTCGAACCTCTTCCACTTCACCGATCAGAGCTTTGGAATAATTCCAGGGTAATTCCAACATTCACCAAGAACTTTGTACTGGAGGTTCCTTGCCTTCCGTCTTTGTAGACCTACTTACCCAGCTATCATGGAACAATCCTTCAACTTCAGATGTAGAGTTGTGTCAACAATCATCGTTATAGGTGCGATGATTGGATGTAGTGGCGGTATGGGCGGCGGTGATGCAACGGCTAGAATGATCTGATCACAGGTAGGTCAATGATGGTAGGATAGTGTGAAATAATTGCAAAGAGGGTGAGTGTAGGTTATTGGACGAAGTACCCTTCCGCAGTCATCATCATAATCCAATCAGACTTATTTTCAGCATTTATTAAAAAAGATTAGATTTCAACCTTACACACCTTGCAGTTTAAAGATTTATTCCTAGACTAGTAATTAATGAAGCAAAGCATCAATTTGCGGCATGGAGTGAGTTATCATATCAACATATGTACAAAAATACAGGCCCATAGATCTTTGATAAACCATTTCAGGACTGTGTAAATTGCTTCCATAGTTAATTGTATCTCTACACCAGACCTGCTTAGACCCGTACTTTCACTGCACTGTGATTGCACCAGAGAATTCTACCAAATAGAAACTCTGATAGGACATACTTCTGTAGCTCGACTTTTAAAAATTTTGCCTTATTATACAAGAAAATTTTATTTGCCATCCTTTGGTGCTTCTCGACATGCCTTCTGAATGACTGCATCAAATTCTACAATCAACTTATTAGGGAATAAAGAAGTGGAAAATGGGTAAAAATCTTAGAATGGGAAGGATTATTACAACAGAGATTTCATAACGATATCATCAAGAGGGATAAACGAAACGAGATGTGGGAAAAAAATTCAAGGGAGAAGAGGGATTCTGTGAATTAGGTAAGGGTGGTTTCTTGGAAGAAAGAGGAAGGTAATTCATTGGGGAATTTAGAAAAGAAACTAGTGGGACATTTCGAAATGGGAAATAGAAGAAGATTTTACCTTGAAGTTTGCCTGCACTAGTGCAGGAAAAATAACTGCAGCAGGAAGTAAGTGTTTACTTGGAAAAATGTCCATGCTAGTTACCCCAAACTTGGGTAAGGGCTTCGTTTTGTGAACCTGCTTCTTCTTGGTGGTAGCCAGCATATCTAAAATTCAAGTAACATTCCCTTTTTATGAAAAAAATTTATCTTCCTCTCAGCACGCTGGTTTTCAGGTTCATCCATCTGCAATCATGTCAGTCAACTAATTTTCACAATTACAGGAAATTTTTTCTTTTTATACTTTTTATTTTTGTCATTTTTTTCTTTTTATTTTTCTTTGATTTCTATTATTTTTCTAAATAAGGACAAGAAGGAATCAATTCTTCAACAATTCAGTGTCATCATCTACCAACTCCTTTTCAAATGGTTGTTGGACTTGCTGCATAAAATCTCCTCTAGTAAGGGCTGAAAAATATACCTTCAATATATGTCGTTTACCAGGAACACTAAATTTCATCCATCAATAGTTTTGATTTCTACTGCTCCATTTTCGAACACTTTGACCACCTCATAGGGTCCCATCCAGCATGTATGGAATTTTCCTTTAAATTGTTTGAATCTTGAATCGTAAAGGAGCACTCAATCACCTGGTTGGAATTGCTTTTTTCTGAATGGACTTGTCATGCCACTTCTTTCATTGTTGTTGAACCAAGATGTTCTGTTGAACAACATCCCTTAGGATTTCATCTAACTTGTTCAATTGTAGAAGGTGTTGTTGCTATGCCTCAGAGAGATCTAGTCCCAATTGGGTTGCAGTCCCGAAAGTCTTGATCTGGAATTCTACGGCAAAAGGACTTGTTTCCCATACACTAGCTCATATGGTGTGTGTCCCATGTTGTTTCTCCAAGTGGTCTGATAGGCCCACAATGCTTCCGATAATTTGTCAGCCTAATTATTTGTGTTCATATTTACCATCCTTATGAGGATAGACTCAATCACCTTCTTTATGGATTCTACCTGGCCATTTGTTTGTGGGTGATGTGGTGTGGATTTCTTGTGCCAGATTTTGTACTGCTCCATTACATCCTGTACCAGATTAGAAATAAACTACGATCCATTGTCAGAAACAATTTCTCTAGGTACACTAAATCTAGTAAAGATTTCAGTAAAAAGAAAATCAACAACAACTCTTTTAGTAGCAAAAGAAACAACTTTAGCTTCTACCCATTTTGTAACAAAATCTGTACAAACCAAGATATGCTTTTTATTTGATGATGAAGTATTTGTTGGTCCTATGAAATCAATAGCCCACTTTTCAAAAGGATCAAGCATAACTTGAGTACATAAAGGCATCTCATTGGTTTGGTTAGGCTGGCTAATTCGCTGACAGCTATCACATTGCTTGATGTATTGTTTGGCATCCTTAAACAAGGAAGGCCAAAAATAGCGAGCTTGTAACACTTTGTATGCAATTCACTTATTGGCGAAGTGACCACCACATGGTTCATCATGGGCAGCTTTTAAGATATCAAACACTTCTTCTTCTCTTACACATCTACGGATAATGATATTTGCTCCAGTGTAAAAGAGGTCTCCTTGGATCCAAGAATATGCAAGACTTTTCTGAATGATACTCTGCTTTTCACGAGCGGATAAGTAGGGTGGTAATTTTCCAGTGACTAAATAGTTAGTTATATTAGAAAACCATGGAGACTTTGTTGACATAGCAAAAATATGTTTGTCAGGAAAATCATCATCAACAGAAATTGCTTCACCGGGATTATTTAATCTTGAAAGATAATATGATACTACATTCGATTTCCCTGGTCTATCAACAATAGTAATATTAAATTCCTGTAATAATAGCAACCACCTAGTCACTCTACTGCTAGTTAATGGTTTATTCATCAAATATCTTATAGCGGAATGATAATTATGTACGTAAACTTCGTATCCTATAATATAATGTTGGAATTTACACTTTCTCAGTAATAGTATAATTGAGATCAACGGGTGACAAGTTTTTATTAATGAAATAAATAGCATAAGATTGTTGGTCTTCTTCCTATCCTAAAGCTACACCAATAGCAGTATCTGAGGCATCAGAGGAAATATGGAATGGCAGGGACTAGTTTGGTCCTCTCAAAACTGGTACCTAAACTAATTTTTCCTTCAAAGTCTCAAAATATTGTTAGTAAGTTGTAAACCAAGAAACTCACTATATTTAGCCAAAATTCAGAAAAGAGGGGTAGCTATCCTTGAGAAATTCTCAATGAATCTTCTATAGTAACCTGCATGTCCTAGAAAACCTCTCACTTCCCTTTGAGTTTTGGGTATAGGAAGACTCAAAATGACTTCTATCTTTGCAGGGTCAACTTGGATACTTTTGTCGGAAATAAGATGGCCAAGAGCTACTCCTGTCTTACACATTAATCTACATTTCTTGTCACTCAAGGCAAGATGAGATTCTTGGTAGTGAAGAAGAATTTTTTCTAGATTCTTGAGGGCTTCCTGAAATGAATCACCAAACACAGAGAAATCATCCATATAGATTTCCACACACTCAAGGTCAGCAAAAGTAGCCAAGACTACCCTTTGAAAGGTAGTTGGGGCATTACATAGCCTAAAGGGAAGCACTTGGTAAGCAAATGTACCTCATGGACATGTAAAAGTGGTTTTGTCTTGATCCTTGGGAGCTATCTGTATTTGGTTATATCCGCTAAAGCCACTAGAAAAGAAAAGTACTTTTTACCAGCAAGGGTATCGTCGATGAAAGGAAGGGGGAAGTAATATTTGAGAGTGGATTTATTTAATTATTTGTATTCAATGCAAATGTGCCATATCCCATATTTCTTTAGGTCTAACACTAATGGAGAGACCCACTAGCTATCGGAAGTGGGATAGATAAAATTAGCATCTAAGAGTTTTTGCAATTCTTCCTTTACAACATCTCTTAGAGCTAGGTTCATTCACCTCTAGGGTTGTCAAATAGGTCGGGCTCCATCTTGAATATAGATATGGTGTGTACAAGTTTCAAGAGGGATGCCTTTCATATCCTCATAACCCCATGCAAAGGCATCAAGATGGTTTCGTAAAAAATTCACACGCTGCTCTCATTGAGGAGGGTCCAAGTCTGCACTGATATACAAGGATTTACCTGGACTAATCTTAACAATAATAGTGTCAGGCTCCATAGTACATAGAGGTGTCACTATAGGTGGTGATGATGGAGGTAGAGAGTCATATCCTTCCTAAAAATCTAACTTAATGACTCAAAATTAGGCATGGTGTCTAGATTGTTTAGGAAGTCTTGAATCTCACCCTCTTGTGAGGACTCAGCATTTTGATGTATCAATGAAGTAGGTTGGGTCTCCTCATCACTACTATATTCTAAATAGATCTAGCAGGTGGATATAGGGTGACTTTCTTTCTAGAATCTCCATGGGAAATATACATATCACCAGAACAACATCCAATATAAGCATCAGCCATAGCAAGCCATGCTCATCCTAAGATCAAGGGATTCCCTCCTACAAGATTCTTTGGTTGAAGCACAATTAAACCTGTAGGATATTCCCAAGAATCTAAGGAAATGATCACATCATCCAATAATCCTTCTGCCTTGATTTTAGATCTATCTTCCAGTACAAGCACAATGGGAGTAGGACAAATATGGACCAATCCAAGTTTATCCATGGTTTGCTTGGTCATAACATTAATGGCTTCCCCTAGGTCTATAAGTACATTGGAGACAAGGACATCACCTATCTGAACAGAGACAACAGGGTTTCCAGGGTCAGTATATTTTTCCATGTTCATACATCTCGTCATTAACTCTGTTGCTCTACCAACAAATTGAATGGTTTGGGGTTCCAATCTTCTTCTCCTTGGCTTCTTGATGCAGAGTTCCCTAATGAGTTTTGTATAGATGGGGATCTCTTTGATAACTTGGAGCAAAGGTACCTTTATAAAAAGGTGTCTAAGCTCAAAATCCAGGCTAGACTCGGGAATGGGGCTTTTCTTCTCCACAACTAACCTCTCTAGATAGGGAGGTAGGTTGGAAGAAGATGACAAGGGATCAGAATGTATAGGGATAGGCTGAATGGTGTCATCTGTCCTAGAATGGTCAGAAGTTTCGTCCTCTACTTTCTCATCGATAATCAGCATGGGCTACTTTTGATTTTCTGAGGTTAACACTTTCCCTGATCTCAATTGGAGATCATTGACTCCAACTGGTCTAGTTTGAAATCTGGATGAAGAAATTGGGGTCATAGAATGGATCATTTATACCACTTTATTATTAAGATTGGGTAAAGGTTGAGCAGGCAGTTGAGAAGGTCGAAACGGTGGAGGTAAAGGTAATGGTGGCATAGGTTGACTTAGCTGAGGTAATGATGGTTGAGGCATTGGGTAAGGTACATATGTAGGAGGATATGATTGCATCAGTGCATGATTGGAATTATGTGAATGATGTGAATGGTTTGGCCCTCTCCATCCTTGTTGCCAATATTGGGAGGGTTGTCCATATTGATATTGATTCCCATGTTTCCAATGGTGAGAGTGACCAATGTTAAGATAGGAATATGAGTGTGCATTATAACCAAAAAAATGTGGTGGAGATTTAGGAACCATACCTGCACTTATCTGAGGCCAATGTATTCATGCTCCCATTCCATGTAATGATTCAGTTTCATGTTGTCCCCTTTCGAATACAACTTTCAGCCTAGGTAAGGAGGGACATTTTTCTATGGCATGGTCATCTGCACAAATTGCACATTTATTAGTCTCTTTAATATCTAGAGGACAATCTCTTAGATGATGCTTTCTTCTACATCTTGAATAGAAAATAGACAATGTTTCTTGCTCTTCTACAGGTTTTTGTTGAAACTTCAAAGAGTCTATTCATTTACTAATAGTATTCATTATTTCAATTTTCATATTGTCCAATTTTTTTTTCTAATCCAATAATCATAGCATCAGTAGATTTAGTTTTCCTATTTTTATTTTGAATTCCTTTACCAGATCTATATTGGTTCCTCAAGAATTTCGTGCACAAGTCACAGATCTGATCAAAAGGTTTTTGAGCAATATCCCCTTGTCCTAACAGATTTAGATTATTCCTAGAACCATTAGTAAGTCCACATAAGAACAAGGTTCTAATAGTACCTATATCAAATTTGTTCTTTGACCTTTGGAGAATATACATGAATCTCTCCAAATAATCCTCTAGCATTTCATCATCATTTTGCACAATAGTAAAAAATTCATCTTAGATATCTCTAGTTTTACAATATTCCTGATATTTTGATAAAAACACTTTCTTCATTTTCTCCCAAGAATTTATATTGTTTCCTCCTAGTCCCATGAACCAACGGAGTGCTGATTCCTTGAGAGTTGCAGGAAACAACTTTAACTTCTAGGCATCAGATAAGTAATCATAACTTCTACACAAAATATCAAACTCAAATAAGAAAGAGTCTAGATCTTCATGTACCTTACCATAGAAATGAGGAAGAGCTGACGGTGAAATATTTTTCATTTGTGCTTGTATATTAGGATTCATAATAGGGAATCTGAAAGTAGATTGTTCCTCATTTACCTGATTTTCATCACTTCCTTCTGTTTGGTCTTCCATATCTGCCATTTTTTTTCTTCCACATGAACCGCTCTTAATAGGCTGAGAAGGTTGATTATGGATTTCAACAATCCCCTTCTTCCCCTTTATGGGTTGTGTCACACCTGAACTACTGCTACCAAAGCCTAGGTGGATTGTTCTTGCGTGATGAGTCTGAGTTTGTTTGGAATTTCTGCCTGCAAAAGAAGGCCTAATATGAGTTTTCATTTCATATTTGTTAGCGTTTCATTGGCCCCTAGTGGGCTTCGGACCCCTACCTCTTTTAGGCATCCATTTCAGAAAAAATGACAAATGAAATTCAAAAAGTAAAATCTGCAAGTTTTAGAAATAAATCAGCACCTATGAACTCCTTCAAACAATAGAAGCACACTAAGGAAAAAATGATAGCATGCTTAACCCTGTTGCAAAAAAATGGAAAGTTCTTACCAATTCAAATCACCTCCCTCACAATAGTGCTAAAATGTTGGGTGCAGGAATTGTGCTTATGCAAGCTCCTCAACACTAAATTGTCAACTCGTGGGTTTCGTAAACTTAGAGACGAAGCACATGCAGTGCCAGAAATGGTATGAACTTTTCATATTTCTAATCCTACTTCTTGAAGGGAATGTTTTGCAGAATCATATAGAAAACAATTGGAAAGGCAATTTACACCAAGGCAAATCTAGTGCTAGAATGTAAAAGACAATTTGCAAGTAAATCAATAAAGAAATTCCACACACAAAAACAATCTTAAATGTTGAATGAAATGCTATGTTAATATCTAGATGGATGATAAGTAGTCTGACAAGTGGGCACTTATAGAGTTCTGCCTTACTTCTGATCTTTCTCCCACATAAATAGCTTATCCTTGCATAGTTGCAATCTTGCTTGCAGGTACAATATTTATGTGTAAGAGTATATTCAATCTTCCTTACTGAAGACTTATGTTTGAGCGAAGGTGATCTAAGCCTCAGGGCTTGAAGCACTCTGTTTCGGTGTCAAGAGACTTGCTCTTGCCACAAAGTAGGGTTCCCTTTACTCAGTTTCCGGTTTACTTTCAAAAGCTAAAAAGATATGGTGAAAAGGAATTGCAAATGTAATGAAATTCTGAATTAACTAGCTACGAGAAAGAAAATTCTTCATCTCATTAAACTTTGTAAGGGAAATAAACTTCATGACATAAAACACTTACAAAAGAATCAATCAATAGCCTAAGTACTTTGCATGTGTCAACCAGTTTTGGTACTTCACCCACAATAATGATAGTCTTTCCAAGTATAATTTGGTAGTTAATATAACTGCTTCCAGATCTTTTTAGAGATGAAATTTTAATACCAAAAATAGTTACTTTATTTATTGATTCATTCACTTGCGAAATAATGGGAAATAAAATGCAGGTGATTGATTTAATGTTTGTTGCAACGAATGACTGAGTGCGGTGCAAGCAACAACACGCACTAGTGATGGAAAGAGTTCCTGACACGATCTGCTTCCAAAATTAATTAAAACAGAAAGCAAGAATAAAGTAAATGCATAAAAGATATCTTATTAACAGAAATGAACACAAATACTCTGCAAACTATGGATCCATTCCACACATAGGCTACAGAAGATAATTTAATTCAGAACTCGAAGACTAATGATTAAACTATTTCATCACACAGCTGCTACAAAATAAACACATCATCTTCCCAAATCACGAAAGTGAGAGGGGTCAACGAGTTGGGTTGGTCGGGCCTTGGCCAACTAGCTCATTCCCCTTCTAAGGAACAAAAGCGATCAACACCTCAAATAACACATCAAAGACGAAATTACATGATGTGTGTGTAAACCATAATGATCCTCATGTATTTACTTGATTCAGAAAATTACATTACGAAACAGTCCAGCCCCAGAATGAGGCAATAACTAGATTACATAAACCAAAATAATAACCGATGGTTCACCCGCTTTCCTATCTATGATTTACATCGTATATATCCTTCGGCTCTAAGTTGTTTACACTAATTACAGATAATTGTCATTTAGGCGTCTTGGCTGAATAGACTTAGAAACTGAATTACAAACTTGGCCAATGGTTATAATAACATGAGCTTCATTGGGCCATGATCTATCTTTGGAGAAAAATCCCTGGATGTGCACCACCTACTTCATTTTATCAGTAGTTAAACTCAGAGTTGAAGATCGAGATCTGTCCTCATGGAAGATAGCTCTCAGAATCTTAGACAGTGGCGGTGAAGGAATCTTCCTCCACTAGTCAACTCATACATTATTAATACGGCGTTCCATGATTACTTTTAGGAAATCAATATGAGTTGCAATAATACGTAAATAACGTGAAATCTACATAAAAAGATTAAGAAAGTGTTGTAGCAATCTTAATGTAAAATATGAGCATGTGGAGGAAAAGGGTAACCATCTTGTACTAGTGCAGGGAAGAAGGGTCTTGTATTAAGGTAAAACAAAGGTTGATATTAATGGAAATGGGGTAG
This sequence comes from Pinus taeda, assembly GCA_000404065.3. Classification (NCBI taxonomy): domain Eukaryota; kingdom Viridiplantae; phylum Streptophyta; class Pinopsida; order Pinales; family Pinaceae; genus Pinus; species Pinus taeda. The sequence goes on along the minus strand of APFE030477410.1, from coordinate 47,775 downwards.
AAAATAGGGAAATTTAGGATACCAACATTGGCTGATGTGAAGATCTCGTCCTTAGTGAAGCCACCCGATGGTGTATGATAGTGGATGTGTTGTAGTCTTTAGGCCTAGCTACTTCATGACCTCTCTTGAAATGATTTTCTCTTGGCTCCCGCTGTCAACAATGAACTACAACGGAGAACCCTTCACCCACATCTATGAGTGGAAGAGGTGTTCCCCCTCCTCTGGATCTTCAGGCTCAATCTTTTGGATCTTGATGGTAGCCATGGTGGCATTGTGCTCTGCATAAATTATCTTCTTCCCTTTTTCAGTTCCCTTATCAGGTTCTAATTCAGGGTTAGAACATGTGTTTGATTCAGAGGCCTTTTGCTCGACCACAAGTGACTGCTTGGCCTGACACTCACTTGTATTTTGAGTGGAGCTCTTTCGGAACTCGCACCATTTTCTCGTGTCCTTCTTTATCTTCGTGGTGTTGTTCTTTTCTTGCAGCTTCAGCAGGTTCTCTTGGGTAGTCCTTCCTTGGCTTGGTCCTTTGTTTTGTGATTTGGGGGTGCCTTTTCCTTGCCTTGGATTTGCAGATTCAAAGTGCCACTTCTTTTGTTTAAACTTCTCCTCAATCTTGATAGTGTACCGGTACGCCGAGTCGAGTGAGGAAATGTCCAAAAACTCCATCATGTCTTGGATGTACTTGTGTAGACATCCATGGTACTTGAGCACCAAATTCTATTCAGTTTCCTTGATACCCAGCTTCGTGTGAAGGGTATGGAAAATATTTGTGAACTCTAACATATCTTGGTCCCTTCCCTGTCATAGCATGGTCAACTTTATGTATTTATCTTCATAGCTCCTGATAAGGTAATATTGTTCCTTGATGGCGCCTTAGAAAGAATCCCAAATGGGTGCAGCTAAAAACAACGAGGGTTCACTCTCGTCCTTTTCTTCATAGTAGGTTTCCCACTAGTGCTTGACGTGTGGGGTGGCTTTGAGAAGTGAAAAAGTAATATTTTCCTAATTGGAAAATTCATGGACTGAAAAATATAATTCCAACATATTTAACCATTTATCTATGGCATCTGCATCTATCAAGCCTTCAAATATGGGAATATCAAAATTAACTTGTACCTTAAAAGGAGTGGCACCTCAAGAGTGGTTGTTGGATGAAGATGCATCACTTGTGGGTAGTCGTCTAAGGATTTGGGCAAATTTATCCATCATCGCACCCCTCTTGTTACTCAAAGGCTTCCTCAAGCAACATTTTGAAAGGATCTCTGTTTGGCTATCATAATACCTCGTTTCAAATATCTCGAAGTGGAGGCTGAAAAAAAACTAGCAAGCCAATTTAGGATGTTTCGATCTCTTTGTTTTCCCTAAAAACGTCGTTTAGGGCCTCAAAACAGCTCTAGAAATTCAAGACCTGAAAAACTGGCAAAAATAGTAAACTGTGGTACAATTAAGGAAACCAAAAAATTGAAAGAGACAGTGTTAGGTGTCCAAGTGGAATAGGCAAGTGGCCACCAATATCCACCTAGATCATGAATAGATTATATCGATGAGTGTATGAAATTATCATGTGGATAGTATATAGATGCGACTAGAAAACTCAAGAGGGGAGACCTTAGATGAATTTTTCTAACTACTAGACAATTAAGTGGTTATGATTCTTGATTTCCTTTCCATGAGAATAAAATGATCTCAGTGGAAAGGAGGGGGGTTCTGACCTTTTTCCAGTTTTACCTAAGAAAGGGAAGGAAGACAGAATATCTAACCAAGAGAGTGCAGTTGTGTGTTCCAGGTGGAGCAAACTTCCTGAGCTGGGCTAGACCCAATGGAATACTCCATACAGGAAAACTTGGACTGGACTTAGAGGAGAGTCTTGAGGTCTACAAGTTGATTCATATTGAGAACTACTCTGGTAGTGGAAAGCTTGGTGGGGAGATTCAAACATGATTACCGATCTCATTAGAAGGGTGGAGGGTGATCTTATTGTTGAGTTTTATAGACTATTTATTAAGAATATAAGTATTTTCTTTATGCAAAGTGATAAAGTAATTTATGTGTGTATATAGTTGTCTGTGTTGTAAAATATTTTAGTGATTCTTAAAAAATTATGGTGAGATTTAGTACAGAGACAAAGTATCTATTTAGATGAAATATTGGGAAATGGTGGTAATAAGTTGAAGGTTTCATGTAATGTGAGGTAAAAATGCCAAAAAATATAGGTTAGGCTAGAACAGGGGTTGTTGTTTCCACCGGATAGTCTCGCTTTCAAAGAAGATCTGAGGGCCAGACAGTCTGGTGGAACAGTAGAAAGTAAACAACTAACTCATTGGATTTAAATGGAACCCAAAACTAAAGAAGACAATGCAGATTGACTGGTATAGTAGTGGGTTGAAACAAATTGATAATATCATAATAACCCTAGAGAATTAAACAATTTAGACCACATTAGAATGTAAAATAACAGATAGCCATGTTCAATACTGAAGTTGAGTAAACTAAATTTACAATAAACAAAACCCATCATTCAACATAAGAATGCATACAGCATGGAATACATTTCATAACTACTTTTGTAGCACAATAAATAAGAATAGAGAAATCGCAGGAAGAAACCCTATAATTAACCGATCTCATTTCAAGATAAATAAGCAACATATCCTTGAACAATACAAGATAGTATTAATCCTTTAAATTGAAAACAAGAAATACTTCTCATAAACTTTCAATGAAGAAATATGTATTAACTACAAATAACTATTATAAAGGCCTCACGACTAGGTTCATCCAGTTCTAACAAGAACATTCCAAAACAAAAGCATCCTTATCATAAATTATAAATTATAATTGGGTTGTAAAACCCCCAAATGTTTTACAGAGACCTTTCTAAAAGTAATGGTGAAACACCAAGTTCATCAACAACATTCTCATAAAGGTAATAGCTAAAACAAATTCATTGGTTCCATTAAGGACTCTACATGACCTGATGGGTTACAAATCCTTGAACCTAATAAAATTACAACCATGAATTCTAGCTCTAACACCGAAGTGTTGAAGGAGCCCAGAGTAGGAAAAACTTCTAGTTATAATGTGTTCAACCCTAGCAGGATTCTACAAGTACCTGGTAAACGAATTCAGCGTTAAAACCCTCCTTTAGAAGAAGTCCTACTGAGATTTTGAGCCACCAGGAAGAGGGAAGATATATATATATATATATATATATATATATATATATAATATATTATATATATATAATATAGATATATATATATATATATATATTATATAGAGAGAGAGAGAGAGAGAGAGAGAATCCATGTCCAAGGAGACAATCAAGCTTAACAGAAACTGAAAATAAGTCAAGAATATTCAATAAAGGTAAAAATTGTAGAAGTCTGAATTAGCTCACCTGTGGAAACGTGGTGAAGCTTCATGCCAAAGGAACATATGAAAGAGAATGATTTCCTTCTTAGGGTCATCATGAAGAAAATAATAAACTAAAGAAAAACAAATAGTGTCCATGGCCACCACCAATTACCTATAGTCGTTTGCCCTACACCTACCAATACAGTGGTAGTCTGTCGGAACCTATCAACATTGCAGAAAATGTATTTAGAAAAAAAAATAAACTTGACCTACTAACTTCTGAATGTAACAAGTTTTTGGCCATACCTGAGAATGGTGGAAGAGAAAAAAGAACCAGACGTGGAGATACCGTACGCATAAGGGAAATCAATAACGTTGTTGCAAAGTGGCTTCATCCTCCAAAAACAACAATAGAATTAAACTTGAGGGAGGGTTTAGGAGGGGGTAATATGCTAACCATCTCTCCATTCGTCATAGCCATCAAATCAAGAAAGAAATCAATGGTGTGGATGCTCCCAAATGTCCTTTGCTAGTATTTCCAAGTATCAGTTGAGAAGCTTCGAGAGGAACATGACTTATAACCCAAAGTTGCCATTAAATCAAAGTTGATATATGATAGCTGGAGTTTATTAACATATTACCATTATACATTAGGTTAATAACATGAAAATGTGTAAGGTTGTATTGGACACAATTAATAATTAGATTCAAACATAGATATAAGTAGACTATTGAATAGTATTATGCATAATTTTCAAACTTATCCATAATGAAAGAACCTCTTATGTGATGGTAATTTACCAAAGTAATTCCACAACTTTACTCATAATTGTGAATGTAATAAAATGATAACTATTAGTCTATGTTTAGTGTGAAATGATTTATTTATTTTTACTATGTCTTGAGGATTTACTAAATAGTATTCGCATATTGCTATATTACTATAACATCCTATAAAGTATTATTCTAATATTACCATAACACCTTATGAAGTGGTATTCACATATTAATTTCACATATTAATTTCACATTTTATATTGTTGTCCATCTCACATGTTATTGTTTGTGTGTAAAGAGAATAGTTACTTTAACATCTCATACAAGATTGATATTCATCTCACATGTTTTTGTTATGTTTAGAGAGAATGGTAATTAATTCTAGCAAAATGATATTTACATATTATCATATGATATCTTACTAAATAGTAATTACATATTACCATGGCATCTTATGAAACAATGTTCAAATATTATGTTGATATCTCATAAAGTATTAATATTCACATTTTATTATACTATTTCATCGAGTAGTGTGATATATATTATCATTATTAAATAAAAATTTAATTAAAATTATATGAAAAATAATTTACATTTAAAATGTGTGGGTCATATAGAATATGTGACAACCCCTTTAAAGATATTTGACTATGAATCGTTTAATGTAATTGTATAACCTCAAATACATTGAAATAAGTGAAAAATTTATTGATTCGTAAACTTATAATAATTCTTTCAATTATAAAGAGAATGGTAATTAATTTTCAAGTAGTTTTCACTATAAGATCTTAAGAGGTAATGTTCACAAATGACAACCTGTAAAGTAGTGTTCACATATTTTACTATAACATCTTATAAAACAATGTTTATTTTAAATATTAATATTGTAGGTTAAAAAAATAATAATTAATAGTGACAAAATAATGTTAATTTATTTATAACATTTACTAAATAGTATTAATATATTACTCTAACATTTTACAAAGTATTATTTATATATTATTTTGGCATGCATTTTTATAAATAGGTTTACTTATTTTTTATATTTACATTTAGTATGCTATAAAGTAAAATAAACTATTTTAATTTATTATTTAATAATAATAATAAAAAGAAAAAAATCGAATTTTTTATAACCAAAATAAAAAGTTACATAGTATATGCCTAAGCATTCATTTTGCTGTATGATTTGCAAATCATAGAGCTCCACAAGATGTGACTATCAATCCTGTCCAAAAAACATGAAGGAAAATATAACCACTGATCTGAAGCATGTGCCTCCTCATATCGAGGAAAACAACCTTTGTCCCCAGCTCAAAAAATAGTGAATAACAGTTTATGATAATATCGGAATGTCTCCAAGTAAAGGAAAATGTTGCTTGCACTTCCTGGGTCTCCTCATAGAGGAAAACAACCCAAACAGGAAGGAAATGAAACCATAATCAATAGTCTGAAAATTTAACAAGATCATAAAAATGGTGACATGTGAGATAATAACCATATAGTTAGCTGAAAACAAAAGAACAGGCTATTTTATAGGCCTGAAAAGTCCATAGTAAGAATTGGCTATGTATATGGTGGCTGATCCAACACACAGATCTCTCCCTGGTCCTCGTCCTCTATTCTCCAACTGCCCAAATCTTGTTGCAAACCCTCTTTAGAAATCCTGTCTGCTGCATCACTGCGATCCTTGCAGATGTGGCAAAGAGAAAAAACATTAAAGGAGTACTTTAACTGTTTTGTCTCTTCTAATAAAGGTAACAAAATGTAATTTTGACATCTGCTTTGTCCATTGAACCATTTTATAACATTCATTGAGTCCTCGAAGATTTGAACCGTGAATATGTTCCTATGAATAAGCCAACATAGAAGCAGTTTAAGGGCAGACAACTCCGCAAAATTGTTTGTACTAGTTCCTAGGCCCACTGAGGCTTTAAGGCACCTATTTTGGTTTATGCATATTACCAGCCCAGCTCTTACTCTATTATTTTTGGAAGCCCCCTCAAAATATGCCCACGATATTCCTTTCTTGATTTGTTCCACTCTAGAATGTCTGGGAGTGTTTTTTGTAATAGGCTCGAGTATATTGGTGTATATTGAAGTACATTGCATTGCAATAACCTCATGAGGGGTGTGCTTATTCAAAAATATGCACCTGTTCCTAGCTATCCAAATGCCCCATGCTATGATGAGGGGTAAATTCCATAGGTTCCCTTCTGGGTAGAGTTGCCACCATTTTTGCCAAACGTCTGGGAAAAATTCCCCTTCCCAAACTACATTCTTTTGGATCAGCTTCCCTACCTCCAACCACACCCTTTTAAAAAATGGGAAATCTATAAATAGATGCCTTATTGTTTCAGAATCGTTTTTAAATAGTGAGCATCTCCCAGGTCCCGACTTGTATCTAGCTTGTAAAATGTCCCATGTTGGAACCTTCTGCTTGAGTATGCACCAAAAGAAAAGTCTAGCTTTTGCAGGACTTTTTAGCTTCCACAAGTGTTTGGCTCACCATTTCGGGTTCCCCCATCCTTTCTTTGACATAAGGAATTTGTATCCATATTTTGGAGAATAGGATCCGGAGTCTGCATGAGCCCACACCAGCTGATCCGGTCTCTCTCTTAGTCTCACATTTGACCTGGAAAGCTCTTGAATAAAAACATTCTATTCTTCCCACCATTGAGGCATTAGATCCAATTCCCTCCCTGATAGCCACGCTTGCCCCCAAATAGTGGAGTGGCCTTGTTTCTCGATCTGGTTGAGGAAAAGAACACCTTTAGAGCTGAGTTGCATAATGAGGTCTGGGAATATTGCAAAATTTTCATTACATCCTACCCAAGGGTCTTTCCCTATTCGGATGTTCTACCTGTTCCCAACCTGCCAAGAAATACCTTACTCAATGATCTTGAAAGTGTCTATGGTAGCCTTCCAAACAATAGATATATTCCCTTTTTTCTTAATTGGATTTCTTATCCAATATTCTAATGGGACAAGGTCTATATATTTCCTTTTCACCACAATCGTCTACAGGTTCTCCATCTTAATTATCCTCCATCCTGATTTTGCTACTAATGAAGGCCCGAAAGCTATGAGGTCTTTTATTCCCCAACCTCCCCATTCCTTTGGCCTTGCCACCTTCTCCCATGCTACCAATGTGTAATCCCAGCTTCTATTTTAGCTATTAGCTAGTTCCAGTCCTTTTTCTGATAGTCATTCGGTTTCAACCAGAAACCCAAATATTTAAATGGATCATCAAGTTTATGAACTTCAAAAGGCAAAACTGCTAAAATTTCGGTTATCTCCTGCCTATTAAAGCCTTCCAAGATCAGCTGAGATTTCCTTTGGTTCACTTGCATTCCTGTGGCCTTCATAAAGAGGTCTAAAATCATCTTGAGTTCCTTTATTTCATTTATATTCCCATTACTGAAGAGCAATATGTCATCTATAAATAATAGATGAGATATAAACATATTTATCGCCACTTCCAAACCTCTTATAGCTCCATCCCTTTTTGCCTTCTACACTAATTGGCTCAGACCTTTAGCAACTAGAAGGAAGAGTAGAGGAAAGGGGGCATCTCTGTCTCAATCCCCTTTTCCCTTTGAAAAAAGGAGAAGCAGCTCCGTTTATCAAAACCACAAAACTAACACTTGTAATACATCCCATGACCTAGTTAATGAATTCAAATTTGAATCCCAGATGAGTTAGTAACATTCAGATATAGATCCAACTTATTCTATCATAGGCTTTGGATAGATCTATTTTAACGACTGTCCCTTTCCTCTTCTTCTGTTTGACACTATGAATTGTTTCCAAAGCAACCCCGATAGCCTTGTGGATTTGTCTGCCATCCAAGAACCCAAACTGTTCTTTTGATATGCATCTTGACAAGATGGGTTTCAACTGGACTGCTATCACTTTAGCAATTATTTTGTAAATGCAATTACATAGTGAGATTGGCTTGAAGTCTTCGAAAGATCCTGGATCTTATTTTTTTGGGATTAGGGCTATGAATTTTATGTTAAAAGGGGGCTAGATAACACCTTTCCTCTTGGATTCTTAGACCGCCTCCATCACTTACTGTCTAATTTGATCAAAGAAATGTTGGAATAGTTCAATTGTCCACCCATTTGGACCTAGGCTCTTGTCCTTTGCCATTGATTTGATGATGCTCTCAACTTCCTCCTTCATGACTTCTCCCATCAGATCCACCACTTCTCCCTCATCCACATAGCGGGGAAAGCATTGGGCTATCCTAATAATCTCTACCAGTGTAATGTCCGCTTTTCCTATGAAAAGCTTTTGGAAATGACTTCTCCCCATATGAGAAAGAGTTTCAAAAGAGTTTACTTCTCTTCCTTCTTCATCCTTTAGTTTCCAGATAGTGTTTGAGTTCTTTCTTCCTCGAGCATAATTATGGAAAAATTTAGTGTTTTCATCTCCTGCCTTTAGTCAAATGGCTCTACTTTTCAGCCTCCATTCCTCCTCTCTTGCTAGAAGGATTTTACTTCGTTGTCCTTCTAGCAACAATATTCTATCATTTTTCTCCTGGGTTACATAGCCATCTGATTTAGGACTTTCCAAGTCTTGGAGTTCCAGACCAATTTTGTTTAGATCTTCATCTTGTTTTTGTTTCCTAGCCTTCAACCACTCCACTGTTGCTTTTTTCAGCCGCTTGAGGTTTTCCATGAACAGGAAGCCTTTTTCTTTAGTATCACTGATTCTTGATGGTCTCCAAGTTTCTCTAAAAAGCTTGTTAAAAGAGTCCTCCTGCAACCATGAGGGATTTTATTTAAGAGGGGCTACCGACTTTTTAGGAGGCTTGGATAGCTTAAGGAGAATTAGAATGTGATTCGAGTTTCCTCCCTCTCCTACCCATGGACAGAAGGGTGGGATCTTTGATGCGATCCCTTCACACAGAAGGAACCGATCTAATCTTTATGCAATTTTGGATTCCCCTATTCTTTGATTCCTCCATGTGGGCCTTACTTTCAACAGGTTAATATCCATCAAATTGTGAGACCTAAGCAAATTGAGAAAAAAGTCTGATAATGAGTCTTCTCTAGCTAATGGAACCCAAATTTTAGCAGTTCCAATAGAGCAATTAAGGTCTCCTCCTACCACGAGGTTTGGATTCCTCAACACCGATTTGGAAAGTAAAGAATTCCAGAATGCAGCTCTCCCTTGACACAGACCATAAATATTGACTATCAACAGGGGGAAACCTAGCTCTGAGGATAGGACTTCCATCCCCATTGCATGATTCATCCCCCAAAGATTCCTCAGTTTTAATTTTCCTTCCCTGTAGCCCATGGAGATACCTCCCGAGTGTCCTATGCAATCCATTGCCTAAAAATTCCACCCTGGGAGAAGGGTTGATAACAATTTTGTGACTTCTTCACCACTCCCTAAAGTTTCCTACAAGAGTAGGACATCCGGATTGTACCGATGGGCAACTTCATTGAGAGCCAATTTTTTAGGTTTACTGGCTAAACCCCTACAGTTCCAGGAGAGAAAGATCATTTTTCAACCTCCACATAGGGCTTCACTGCTTTGACCACCCCAGAAATTGACATGTATTTCCCATTGGCTATATCTATCTTAGCTCGCACCTAAGATTTTGACAGATCAGTTTTCCTACCTCTCATTTTCCTCTTATTACTCAAGGACAAGTCCATATCCAAACCCCCCACGGTCTCCCAAGGTGGCGGTTTTCTGTCACGAGATCGAAGGTAATAAGAATTTGAACCCAGGAGAGGACCTCCCCTCACACTCTCCTCTTCACCTAGAACACCCTCACAATTCAAATCTAACTTGGGAATAGATGTTATGATGCTATCCACATATCTATAATCAGAACTAGATATAGGACAAGTATTAGTTTGAGCACAAGAATTTAAACTAACATATTTTATAGTTAAAGATGGAGAATGAGAGGGAATACTTAAGTCTAGTCTCATACCCTTTGAGTCTTTTGTGCTAGGAGCTATAGGTGCTTCTGTGGTAGCCTAGTCTCACTCCTCTTGTTCTTGAGGTTGTGCAGGGAGGGGATCTAGAATAGGGATCTCTTGCTAGATTGCATCCTCGACTTTATCCTCCTAAGGCCTATAAATTTCCATATGATCTACCCCTTGATCCTTCTTTGTTTGCTAAGTCCTTAACTTCTCCATCCCCGTCAATTCATCCTTGGCCTTCCTCTGCTTCCGCCTATGCCGATACCCCAGAGGACAGCCTTTTTCCAGGTGTTCGTAAACATGACACATGTGGCATCGAAAGGGTAGATGTTCATAATCCAGAGACCGAACATAGATGAAATCTTTATACTGAATTTTGATATCTTCCACTAGTCCTTCCCTTGGGTTTAGTCTTACCAGTATCCAAGCCATCGCCTTGTCCTTCGACTGAATGAAAGACATGTTTGTTTCCAAGTATGTGCCAATATGGTTCCCAATAGATTTGAAGACCGATTCCACCCACAAGAAAGGTGGTAACCCAAGCACATGTACCCAAATAGGAATGTCCTCCATCTTCTCTCACTACACATCGAAAAGGAGAGTCCATCATTTGAACATTATTGGGTGGTTGCCAAACGCCCAGTCCTTTCCCAGGACCCAGTCCACTGCCTCTTTCTTTTCAAACTTCATCATAAACCATCCTTTTGCCAAGGATGTTACCTGGAATCCCTTATCAGGAGTCGATTTCCATTGTTGGATGGCCCAATTTTGTATAAACTGGGCTGAATGTTTCTTCTCCCTTGCCCTTCCCACCAGGGTAAGCTCTGCCACTTCGATGGCTTCATCAATCTGGACGTTCATACCCAAAACTAGGTTTGTTGCGCTCTCTTTCTTCTTTATTATTTTCTGCTTTTTCCTCTTTCCCCTGTCTACCTCTTGGCTGGCCCTTCCTGATCTGAGCAGTTGTTGTACCATTTGGTAAACCCTCCTCCTGTGAACCTGAATTCTTCCCTGAGACGGTGATAGGGTTCCCTCCTTCTTCCCTTACTATTGATGTCCCACTTCCAAACCCTCCCACTAGGCCTTTTGAAACCCCCAATCCTCCTACCTTCCCCTTAAGACCCACTCCTCCTACATAGTTTGAGATCTCCTTCTTGAGGGTTGAACCCCTTCCAAACCCTAAATCCTCCTTCCCAAATGATGTCCTGGGGTTTTTCGAGTCTCGACAAAATTTTCCTTTCTTGCAGCTGGTGGCTGATCCACCTCTGCATACCCTAAATCCGCCTTTAACCAACAAAATGGCCTACTTCCCGCTGATTTTCTTAACCCACAATTGTAAACAATATCTGCAAGCCCCCTAGGGAGGAAATGATTAAGCGAGAGGGGTACCTCTGTACTTGGAGATTTTGCTGGTCTTCCACTTTCTTGATTGCTGCCACCTGGATTCTTGTCTCCTATAGTGAAGGAACCACTGAAACTCCCTAGCTGCTCAGTAAGGCTAGCCCTAAGCTCTCCTCCAGCAATCCTAGCGATTTCCTTTGGTTCTAGGTCACCTCCGAGCCTGATTTTGCTTTCCCAATGCATCCCACTGGCCCGATATATTTTTCAATGTTTTGATTAGTTACCTCCAACCTCCAAATCGAAAAAATGTCTCCAGGTTCGAGATCAAGATCTACGCATCGCTGGGTTTGACCATTTTCAACAGATTTACTGCAGGTAACAGCGAGAAAACCCAAGGGCGAAAATAGTCCATTCCAAAAACCTTCATTGTCAAGCTTGCAGCCACGAATAGCTCGAGTAAAGTGACAATGAAAAACTAACGAAATTCAAAACCCCGTGTTGCTTCCAGCTGCCATTTTCTGTGGGAAAACATTAGCAATCCACGTTCCTAGATGCCTCGTCTACGAGCCTTCCAGCTGTCCCTGCCCGTTCTCCCTTCCTTCCAGCTACATCCCTGATCCTTCTGATGTCAACCTCCCATATGCCTGCATGTCTAGATCGTAGACACCTTGCCCTCCACCTGCTGAGCCCTAGGCCCTCGGCTCTTAAGCCCTAGCTCTGAACCCTAGCTCCCACTAAATCACATTATAAGCCATCCAAAACATCTCATCATACATGATATGTTTACCATTTAATTTCAAATTATTATATATTAATTTGAAATTTTATAAAATATTGTTGGTTATTTTTTAAATGTTTCCATTTATAATGCTTTATAATATGGAATTGAAAATAAAAATTGGTTCATGATTTTAAAATTTTTTCAAAATACATATTAAGTATTAAATTCAAAAATTATGCAACTAATTAATATAAATTAAATTGTATTCGAATATTTACTATTTTATTTAATTATAATAGGTAAAGTTGGTCATATGTGTTTTTTCACTAAACAAATAATCTATATAACAAATGTATTGTCTTTAAAAGTAGTAATTATTTATTAATGAAAATATATTAACAAAATAATTATATAACAAGATTTTTTTGTGTTATAAAATAGTTAAATTTATTATAAAATTATTTAACAAAAATATTTATATTATTGTTCTACTTTTTCTTTTGGGAAATCAATTTATTTTGTTTTATTGACAAAGATAAAATAATTTATATGTGAATACCTTAAATATTAATAATATTTGATTATATGATTTTATAGAGTGTATAATATTTTACCATAATATTTTATACAATAATTTTACATATACTATTCATACGATAATAATTTTGCTTTTTTTTATTCCTTCTAAATATATTTTGTCCTGAACTATCCAGCTGGAAAATAAAACTAGTATATTTACTACTCCCAGTTAAAAACATGTTTCTAATATAATTAAAAATAATATATATGATATAAAATGATGGGAAATTAAATAATTTATAATTTTATAATTTTTAAAATTAATTAATATTTCTTTAATAACTATATATTAAGAAATCATTAAAAATATTTTTGCAAGACAAATATAATATATTGAATAGATTTTTCTCTTAATCTTTATAGATAATATATATTTTGCACCTATTTCAAGTATTTGAAGATGAGTGGTTTGATGTAATCATACAACTTCAAACATTTTGAGATGGTTGCAAATTTCACTTTGAAGTGGTATGGTCTTACAATTTTATGTTGTGTATAAAAAAATGGATGTATTGAATAGATTTCTTATTTAAATTTTATGTGTCATATATACTTTGCAATTATTTCAAGGTGTTTGAGAATGGCCTATTTAATGTAATTATATAACCTCAAACCTTTTGAAATGATTGAGAATTTCATTTATTCTCAAGCTTGGAGTGATTTTGTCCTAAAATTTATGGGTAATATAAAGTTTCCACCCATTTCAATTTGAAGATGAGTTGTTTCATGTAATTATGCAACCTATAATTTCTTGAAATGATTGCAAATTCCATTGATTGTCACACGTGTTAATGTTGTATTTAAAGAGAATGTAATTAATTCTCAGGAAGTAGTGTTTGCCATGATACGTTTCTAAATAATGTTCACATATGACCATAACTTCTTGCATTGATTATCTCACGTGTTAATGTTATATTTAAAGAGAATGTAATTAATTCTCACGAAGTAGTGTTTGCCATGACAGGTTTCTAAATAATGTTCACATATTACCATAACTTTTTAGAAAATAGCATTTAGTACTACTCTGACATGGCATAGAGCAATGTTCCTCTCACATATTTGTGTTGTGTGTAAAGTGATTGGTCATATTATCCTGACATCTTATTAAATAGTGTACAATAATATTTAGATATTATTTTCATATTTATGAGGATGAGTTGTTTCATTAATTCTCACGAAATAGTGTTAGCCATGCCATGTCACATAGTAATGTTCCTCTCACATGTTTGTGTTGTGTGTGAAGAGATTGGTTATATTACCCTAACATTCTTATTAAATAGTGTTATAATAATATTCATATATTGTTTTCATATTTTATAGAGTAATGTTTACATCTTATTTCCATATTTAATGTAATTGTGCAACTTATAGTTTCTTGAGATGGTTGCAAATTTCATTGATTCATAATCTTACATTGATTGTCTCATGTGTTAATGTTGTATTTAAAGAAAATGTAATTAATTTTCAAGAAGTAGTGTTGGCCATGACACATTTCTAAAGTGTTCACATATTACCACATCTTATTAAAAAATAATGTTTATATACTACTCTCACATTTCATACAGTGATATTCCTCTCACATGTTTGTGTTGTGTGTGAAGCGTTTGGTCATATTATCATAACATCTTATTAAATAGTATACAATAATATTCAAATATTATTTTCATATCTTGTAGAGCAATATTTACATATAATTTTCATATTTATGAAGATGAGTAATTTAATGTAATTATGCAACTTCAAATGTCTTGAGATGGTTGCAAATTTCATTGATTCATAACATTACATTACATTAATTTTATAGTGTTAATGTTGTATTTAAATATAGTTTAATTAATTCTTACAAACTAGTATTCACCATAACAAGTGCCTAAACAGTGATTTATGGTATCTTATTTGGAAATTATGTTTAGATATTACTCTCCATCTCATAAAGTTATATTTCTACACGTTTTTGTTATGAAGAGATTAATCATATTATTGTAATATTTGTATTAAATAAGATAAAAAAATATTCACATATATGATTTGAAAATTAATATTTACATATTATTTTCATATCTTATTAAAACAATGTTCACATATTATTTTCATATTCATAGTAGTGTTTACATATTTTTATCATCTTTACAGATAATATAAAAAATAAAATTAATTATATATTTTTACAATTTAAAATTAGAAAAAAATAACTAATTATTCTTTAAAATGGAAAGTTTCCCATACTTATCTATAACTCAAAATTCTCTTATGATTATTTTCTACCATGCAAAATAGAACAAAATAACCTAAACTTTTTACGAAATCAAAATCTATTAAAAAGTAAAATTAACCTTATGTTTTTAGATAAAACCAATCATATAATTATTTTGTATCTGCAAAATGATTTCTTATAATTTTATTTTTTAAAAACAGTATAAATTGCCTTATGCCCATTTATCCATAAAATTGTTTATATATGTTTTTTAATTATGGAGAAGTGCAAAATAATATTAACAAAATAAAATAAAAATAAATATCTATTTTTAATCATAGAAACAATTTTATGAAAGGTACAATTGATACAAAAAATGATGTTTATGTGATTTCGCCGAAAACTTTCTAAACATTGATATAAACAACTAAAATTAAAAATATCCATTTTCAAAAAAACCATAGAAACAATTTTATGAAAGTTGCAAATTGATATAAACAACTAAAATTAAAAATATCCCTTTTTAAAAAACCATAAAAACAATTTTATGATTTTTTAAAAAGTAATAGTATAAGTTTCCCAACCATCAAGTCAAAACTGGTCATGTGATTGGTTTCTACCGTGCAAAATAATGCAAAGTGGCATGACCTTTGTACATTGAATACCATTGCAAAAATATTTTAATATATTGAATATATATTTTAGTATATGTTGCCCATCAAAAGGTCAAAATTGGTCCTATGATTGTTTTCTCTACCGTGCAAAATAGTGCAAAATGACATGAACTTTTTACATTGAATATACCATTGCAAGGACAGTTTAATGCATTAATAAATATTTTGAGAAAGATAATAAAAGAACAGAGAAAAATATTGTGACAGACTGAGAAACTAGGACTTGTGACGATGTAGATGAAAGGCTTTATTAAAAGATAAATATGAAAAACTAGATATTTGAATCCAACTTCAGCTTCGATCAGTATCGATACTGGGTTTTAAGATAATATTTGAAACACTGGTCTGTGACCCGGGCGAATGGCATGCATGAAAGAAAAAAAGCCCCAGAATTTATCTCAGCGGACTGGTCTGGGTTAACGCCATAATGCTTTGCTCGCATGCATTTATTTCAATATTTATTAACTATACAAACACAGTAATGTTCCAAGAGCTCAATTTTGTAGGGTCATCTTGTGAGATGTGTTCTTATATTTGGTGGAAATAAATAATGAGTTTGCCTATTTGGTATACATGAGGTTGTATATTCTAGTAGTTGGATAACTAATTTGCTAAAATCTAAAAATACTATTATTAGATAATTAGCTTTTAAAAATCTAGATATATTATTGTTAAATATCTGGTTTGTTAAAATCTAAAAATATACATATACAGCTTCTAAAAGTAATATCGTTAAATAATTAGCTTGTTAAAATCTAAAATACTATTGTTAAATATCTAGTTCGCTAAAATCTAAAAATACATATACAACCTCATGCATTTATAAGCCCATTAACAAATTAGTTTATATACAACCCCGTGCATTTATAGCCTACTGACAAGCAGTTATATATATATATATATATATATATATATATATATATATATATACAGCTTCTAAAAGTACTGACAAAGCAGTTATATACATATACAGCTTCTAAAAGTACTATCGTTAGATAATTAGCTTGTTAAAATCTAAAAATTCTAAAAGTACTATCATTAGATAATTAGCTTGTTAAAATCTAAAAATATTATTGGTTCGCTAAAATCTAAAAATATCATTAAATAATTAGCTTGTTAAAATCTAAAAATACTATTATTTAATCTCTGGTTCGCTAAAATCTAAAAATATACATATACAACCTCATGCATTTATAGCCTATTAACAAATTAGTTATATACAACCCGTGCATTTATAACCTATTACCTATTGACAAAGTCGGCCATATTTTGGGCCCTCTCAGCCTAACAGTTTTGTATTTCAACTGAACTAAAAATTCACTCAAACTTTTGTAAACATTTTGTTTATATCAAATATCAAAGAGCGGCGGTTGGCGCCCTGTTTCGATAATCACACGATAGTAAGCAAAAGCAAAATCCAATTATTACATAAACCCTAAACCCTATTATTACTGGTTGATACAAAAGAAAACACCATACTTTTGCATTAAAAAACCCTATCATTGCATAAAACTGGAAGATAGTCAAATCCAAAAAGTACAGTCACGACTACTTTTTATTCCACACTGCATTAGTCTAATGTCTTGTTATGACAAGACGAGCGAGACATATTGTTTACATTATATCAAACAAATGTACAGCCTTTACTGTCCTGCATATTCGATTCAACAACATAAACCAGAGAAATCCCGACAAAATTTTCAAAAACAGTTACATCAAGGAAAGTAAGCGCCACGGGAAATAAACAAGTACACACACAGACTGTACAAACTTGGTTTGTCTGGAATAAAAGACATTCTCTGTAATAAATAAACAGATTTTGAGGCGTTGCCACAGTAGCCGAGCATGAAGATAGAAAGAAAATGCCATTTTCAAATTTAATTATATCTCAAAAAAGGAGTGCACAGAACACCTTGTATTCGGTACTCGTTGGGCATGAAGAAATTTCCCGAACAGAGGCAACTTCTTACCCCAAACGCAAGATTCTTTACAAAATTGCAAGTGCAGAAAATGAAAACCCATAAGCTCTAAAGTTGCCAACAAAAATCTACAGCATAGTTTATATATATATTTTTATATATAGAGAGATTGAATCTCCGATATTACAAAAAGGAGACCCGACTTGACCCGAGACAGAATTAACGATATACAAAAAGGAGACGCGACGCGACATGGAATTAATGAAAATGACAGCCCCTTAAGGAAAAAGGGGGCTCAGAGCCACAGTGCTCCGGCCTCCTTCAAGAGAGGAACGAGCGAGCCATTTATATGAGAAGCCATTACGCGGTCCAGTCCTCCCACAAGCTTTCCGCCGACAAAAACAGCAGGAACCGATGGGCTCCCGCCCAGCAACCTGAGCAGGGCTTTCTCAATCTCCTTACCGCCGTGCTCCTCGTCGAGTTCGTAGACAGTAGGATTGACTCCCAGCCCACAGAAGAGCCTCTTGACAACATGGCACATGCAGCAAGAACTTATACTGAAAACCACCACGGCGCTCTCGGCGGCCAACTGATGGATTCTTTCCACAGGCGACATCAGGCTGCTGGTGGACGAACCCGACTGGCTCGCCAGATGCAGAGACGTTCGCTCACCATAGGAGCCTTCGCCGAACTGATTATAGGCCCGAGCGTGATACTGCATATTGTATAGTGGGGGGACGGGGGGGCGGACTGCTAAGGGGGGCGCGCGCAAGCTGAAACAAGAACGAAGGACTGAGACTATAAGACAAGGGAGAGGAGAGCGTCGTTACGCATGAAAAATAAAGAGGGAATGAGAATGTGGTGTGTGAGATGGGAGAGGGGGTGTGGGGGTTATATACACATGCCCCACTTTGTCTTGTAGTGGGAACGCCTGGCCTCACGCCCTGGCCACCTAGGATCGAATTAAGTCCCTCTACCTCGGTTACAACAAGGGCCCCTAGTATATTATAATAAATATATTATTTCGAGTCCCTAGGCCATTATGATGATGATCACCATACGCATACACACATCGGTTGATGCGAATGCATCGGCAGGCCGCAGCGAGTGACGTTCCCGCTGCTGTGCTCACACGTCAGTGATACATACACACTTATTATGTAAAAAATATGAGGGGCCATGGACAATGATGGGGGCTTGGATGGATGGATGAGTGAGTGAGGATGTAAGAATAATGATGATGATGTCGCGGCAAGGCTTCCGCATGCGGCGCCATGTCGTTCTTTGTCTTGAAGGAGGAGGAGTGGGAATGTCGCACGTACGAAGCCGACATTCGCTCACGCCACGCCCCTCTCTCTTCCCATTCCCTACATTCCAAATTCCCGACCCGAACCCACGACCCGTCCCGTCCCATGTGTGCGGGTCCCTCTGACGATCGCCCACTGTTGTGGCCGTAGAGTTGCAGTCGTGTCCTGCTCGCGTGCAGAGGAGGACTGAGCAGTGAGGAGTAAGGGGGAGGAAGGTAAACGCAAGAGGGGGGGCGAAAAGCAGAAAAGCTGTGAGGCGTGGCATGCCGTCATAGTCAAACACCCACGTCTTACCACTACAGCACACACTATTCACATTTTGAGGATGCCCTTCTAGGGTTGGAAATTCGACGGTTTTTACATTTTTTATGAGTTATATTTAGTATGATTTTTTTGGAAGGTTTTTTCGTATAGGTTTTTTTTCAAATTTTTTTAAAATTTATCGGTAATTAATTGAAATCACAAATTTGATAAGTAACAATCAAAAAGTTTTTCAAAGTGCTGAATCTAAATATGTAGTTAAAAGACCAGTTTAAATAACACTAATCAAAATTTCATCTTAATTTTTTCCACCGGATTCCGGCACCGAAAAGTCCAAAAAATGACACCAAAAACAACTCTTTTTCTTTATCTATCTTTACAGATTTATTTTTCAAAATTGACAATTTCCTTACTGCCTTCACTCATCATTACTAAATCAATAAAAATATTTCAATAATTTAACAATTTTTTAAAAACAAATCACTCGACACACAATTCACCCATCAAATTCCATCCCTCCTCACCTCCTGTGCCCTGCAATATCTGCCGTATATGTGTGCTTCTTACCCGGTACACATTCAACGGTCTAAACAGTGTGCGCCACCCAAATCAAATTATATGGCAACTGACCAGTGACCAGTGACCCCACTATATCATATTAACACCCAGCGCAATCAACATTTTTTAAATGATTTTTTCCAAAATCAGCATCGCATAATGATAGTTATGTCACCCTTTGCACGAGTAATTACAGTTGACAGTAATAGTCCCCTGTACACTCGTGTCTCTCTTATCCACTCACCTTCTGTTTTATTATTTGTTTCCGTTAGGGCGTGGTTGTTTAACAGTTAACTATATAATAACCCCCATTGCTGACCACTCTGTCAAAACTATGTGTGATGTAGATTTACAAATCTTTAAATCACAGTTCTCAACTTTTGTAATTACCCTTTGAAAATGGTGAAGTTGCCTGTAACAAATTCCCATACCGGAAAAACCAGAAACATAACCAGATTCTTACGCTAAAAAAATAAAAATTATTATAATGATAAAAAAAATGTTTCATGGTATCAAAAAAATCTTTACCATCATCAATAATTTTTAACTATAAAAATTACTTATAAAATTATTATAGTGTTTAATTTAATACATAACATTTCATTCTATAAATTAAATTAAATAAACTGTAACAAGATTGGCAGTATAAACATAAAAACAAATTGCTGTATATAACATAAAAGAGTCATCTAGATACACACTAATAATCACTTTTTTTGTAATTTATAATTTTTAAAATATTTTCAAAAATAAGATATACAATATAGGATTTTTGGTAATACATTTCTTCAGATACTTCATCTCTAAGCTTCATCTTGATTTTGAAGAGATTGAATTAAATCTTTTGAAAAATAAAAAGAATGATTTTTTTATTGAAATTTAAAATAAGAAATTTCAAAACCTATTACAATTTTTTACTTCATCTATCATTTCCATCATAGACATCATCTCCATTATTATGAGGTTTTAATTAAAAATTTTGAAAAATAAAAAGAGGAATGGTTTTTTTTTTTATCCATGTTGAACATCATCTTCATTATGAGGAGGGATTAACTAACTTTTGGAAGAATAAAAAAGGGAATTTTTTTTTTAGAGAATAGAATAGAAAATTTCACAAACTAGATGTGAAATTATAGATAAATATGTTTGAATTGAAATTTATTATTTATTTAAGGATTATTAATAAAATTATCTTTGATTGGAATTAATTATTATTTATTAAAATTAAATAAATATTTTTTAAATGTAAAAATTTAATTTTTATTAAATTTATAAAATATTTTTTAAATTTAAATTAATTATTTATTAATAAATTTAATAACTTATTTTTAAGTTTTATTAAGGGTATTTTTTTAAGATTGAGATATTATGGGTTCATATTTTAAGAGTTTAATTTAATCAAATCATTTGATTGAATAATTTTTAAGAATTATTTGTTTAGTTAGGAGTTTGTTGTTTTGATTGGAATAGTTTGTGTTTGTTACAACTTTTAAACTTTTACTCTAATAATTTTTTTTAGAAATTATTACGATTATCTTTTACTCTAATTTTATGTTTAATATATAATTTATTATTTGACCATCTATATGGGTTTTATACTTTTTTTTTTCAATAAAAATGGGACCTAAAATATATTAAGATTATTAATAAAATATGTTTTAAATTTGTTAAATGCTAAAAAATTAATTAATAAACTTAATAATATGTTAATATTTTATAAGTTTTGATGGTTAGTTTTTTTGTTTTTATTAAAAGTATTTTTTTAATTGGAAATAGGTAGAGTGTTATGGATTTAAGAATGTTGCTAAAAATATTATTTTAGAAAATTCTCTCTTTAACTAATATAAATTTCATTAATTATTTTGATATTGAAATTAATATTTTAGTTTGGGTAAATCAACCATAACCGCAAAACAGTTAGGTTTAACTATAAAAATCATGTTCTATTAATCATTTCGATATGTAATTTAATATTTTAGTTTGAGTAAATTAACCTCAACTACAAAATAGTTATTTTTAACTATGTTTAGTTAATCATCACAATATGGAGTTTAATATTCTACTTTTCAGACCCTGGCTTAAATTAACCCCAGAGACAAGCATCATTAATTAGACCCGTGCTAAGCTCTTTTTACGATGATACTATTTTAAGCCCTTCACGTGAATCAATCACAACCACAAACACTATCATTAATTAGAACCATGCTAAACCCCTTTTACAATTCTTAACTCTGGAAATCATCAAATTCTTAATTGTGAAAATCTACATGCTAAAATTATTATAATATTTTAATTAATACATAGCATTTTATTCTAATATTCATACATAAAATTAAAATTAAGTAAAGTAGTAATAAAATTGAAATATAACCATAGAAGTGTTATCTAGAGACACTAATCAATCACCTCTTTGTATTTTAGAAATTCAAAATAATTTTAAAAATATTTTAAAAAATAAGATATACATTCATAATAACTACTCTTATAAGATTTTTGACAATATACTTCTTCAGATACTTTACTCTATCATCTATAAAATTTTTGTGGATTCATTTGTTTAAATACTTTACCTATCATTTCCATTATCAACATCATATTAATTTTCAAAAAATTTAACTAAAACTTTAAAAAATAAATCTCCATTATCAACATCATATTAATTATCAAAAAATTTAACAAAAACTTCTAAAATATAAATAATAAAATGATTTTTTATACCACAATAAAACACCGAAAATTTCAAAAAATTACAACTTTTCAAAAATGATAAGTTCATTATCATTTCCATGATGAAATCAACCTTAAGAGGTTTAACTACACTTGAAAAAATAAACGGAAGAACTTCTCTGAAAATAAAAAGAGCGAATTTCTTTAATAGAGAATAGAACCGGAAATTTCAAAAACAAATGTAAAAAACTATTAATAAAATAGGTTTTGAATTTAAAATTAATTGATATGTTATGAAGAATTATTAATAAAATATATTAAAATTTAAAAATTAATTAATATTTATTAAAAAAATATTCATAAATATATTTAAATTTGAAAATGAATTAATATTTTGTAATAATTTTAATAATTTAATATTTTAAGATTTATGAAGAGTATAAATTTTTGAAGGTGAAATATATAGGATTGCTAGAAGTTTAAATTTAATTAATATGGGAACTGATTAATAAAATTAATATTTTATGAAACAAGAGGGTTGTTTTTTTTAAGGACTAGTGTGGATTATAAAATTTAAAGTAACTTTAGGGTTTTATCTATTTTATTATATTATTTTTAATTATGAAAGAATTAATGTTTAAATAATAATAATTAAATATTTATTTCAATATTTCCAATAATGGAGTTAATAATATTTATTTTTCAGGAAAAAAAAATTAAAAAATAGAATTAAGAATATAATAAATATGTTTTAAATGAAAATACTAAAATTATTATTTAATATTTTATTAATAAGTTTTGATGGTTCGTTTTTCTATTTTTAGTAAGAGTATTTTTTAATTGAAAATAAGTAGAGTGTTCGTTATGAACTTTAAGAAGGTTGTTAAACCATTTATTCTAGAAAATTCCATTACAGCTATCTTTAATTAATAAAATCAACATATTCAAATGCAATAACTATGTTTCTTTAATTTTTTGTTATGGAAATTAATATTTTAATTTGAGTAAATCAACCATAACCACAAAACAATTAATTTTAACTATAAAAATCATATTTTGGTAATCATCTTAATATGGATTTTAATATTATTATTTTTAAACCTTTCATGTAAATCAACCACAACCAAAAATAATTATTTTTAACTATAGAAATCAACATGCTTAAATGTAAGTTTAATATTTTATATTTTAAACCCTTCATGTAAATTAACCACAACCACGAAATGGTTATCTTTAACTATAAAATCTCCATAGTCAAACACAATAACTACTTTTAGTTAATCATTTCAATATGGAGTTTAATATTTTATTTTTTAAATCCTTCACGTAAATCAACCACAACCAGAGACAAGTATCATTAATTAGACCCACGCTAAGCTCTTTTTACGATGATACTATTTTAAACCCTTCACGTGAATCAACAACAACCACATACACTATCATTAATGAGATCCATGCTAAGCCCCTTTTACAATGATACTCTCATTTTAAATGCTTCACGCGAATCAACAACAACCACATACACTATCATTAATGAGATCCATGCTAAGCCCCTTTTACAATGATACTATCAAAAGCATCGTCTCCTGGGGATCTTCAATCAGTGGACTGGTTTAGGGATAGTGGAGTTTCTAGAGAAACTCATAATATCACAATTAAAATAATGCATGGCACCTCCTCATTAATGACTTCTACTACACAAAAGGGGCAGAAGGGGAAGAAGGGAGCCGAGTCAACACTACTATATTTAGGGTAACTAAGAATTTTCTAGATGGGAGAGGGAACTAAATAAATAAAGAAACTAATCTATTGTTTAATTATTGTTTTAATAATCATTTTTATGAGTGAAATTTGGTTTTAAAATTGCAAAAATATTTTAAATGTGACTGAAATTGTCATAAGTCTATACTTTTCATTCCTT
Source organism: Pinus taeda (assembly GCA_000404065.3). Lineage (NCBI taxonomy): Eukaryota > Viridiplantae > Streptophyta > Pinopsida > Pinales > Pinaceae > Pinus > Pinus taeda. The sequence continues at coordinate 23,542 of APFE030477410.1, read as the reverse complement.
TTAAGTGTTTTCCATCACTCAAGAATTATAATCACCACGTAGTTCTCATGTGACCTTTCTAGTTGATCATGAGCCATAAACTTCTTATATTCGTTGAACTATGCGCAACCAACATGTCATAACTAAACATAAGCTTAACACTTCATAGTGATTAAATATCAAGTGTTTGCTTTTACTCTAGTATATGTTACACCATTGCCACCCAACCATAAGAAATTCTACATCATTACCTCCCCTAAACCAATTGCACATGCCCAATAGATTGTCCCAATAAATAATGTGTTTTCATTTGTCCAAGCCAACACTTGATGGTCCCTAAAAATCATGTCCTTGCTTCTCCAAGCATTCACATACCTTTAGTACACTCATCAACATTATTAGGATAACATAGATAGCACAAAATCCATCAAATTACTAGATCATGTCATCTTTTGCCCAATATTCCTCTAAATAACCTTATCGGCCATCCACCCTTACTTGCCTAAAGATCCTTGGTCCTCCTAGTGAATGCAACAATACACCGCCCTAACCATTTTGAAACATTCACCCATGAGTTAGTCACTAAATAAATGAAACATATAGGCTTGTTTCACACACTTAGCCAAGCTTTCCCAAGGCATCATCTCTTTTGCCACCACCTATAGTACTTCAAGAGTACTTCAGGTGTGGGGGGCGGGGATGTTGGGGATTTGATCCCACAACAAAATTCCTACAAAAATGAATTGGTAACTAGGAAAGTAAATAAATTCATCACCTAGTTAGCCTATGACATCTAGCTAAATATTTAATGAAACGAAACAAAAGTAAAAGGTGATAAAGATACAAAAAGACTTTAGGAAAAGTAGGGTTGAAGAACAACAAGGGATAAGCCTCCCATAGTGCTCCATAGGGTCAATATGTTCATTGTGAAATACTTATAACCATGTCTCCAAAACAATGCAAAATATATACAAAGCACACAATATTTATAGAAAAATAAACAATGAAACAATATTACGAACAAATTGATCAATATGGTCCCCAATTGTGAGAAGTCCCCCTATTATAACATGTTGGTAATCCTCCTTGGGAAGGGATTGAAAGGATCTAGTAGAAACCCTAGAGGGAAACCATAAATCTAAACCAACCAAGATTTACAAAAGGAAGGATCCAAAGAAAAGAAATAAAATAATCAATGACGATAAGTCTCTACAATGAGAGAGTTAGTGGACACAATATATGCAGGCATTGCAAGTGTTGGATAAAAAAGTGGAAAGTGATAAGTAAAAAACTATAGCATTTCAATGCTTTTGGGATAAATATTCTGTAACATAAACTAAACATAAAATAGGGTCGTTTGTACACCAAAGAACAACATAGTGCCATTCAAAGCATGAAAAAAAGCCATAGAGAAAATCCAAGCCTCTAACTATTCATAATATTTTCCTTCTTGAAAAGTGCTCTTTATTCATAAACATGAATGGGCTTACACAATTCATGGATGGTGTGTTAGGGACAAAATATAAGGAAGTAGGGAAATCATCTCTAAACTTATTAACTCCTATATGCTCCCATTCTAAATATGAGGAAATTGTGAACCACAAAAATAACATATCTAACGGACTAAGGTGGAAAAAATCAAACATGTGTGTTGAGTTAGATACATGGTAGGAAAAATATGTCTAATCAAAGAACTCAAAAAATCATGCATGCCAAGGTTAAACCAAGGTAGGAAGAGTATGTATAACCAAAGAACCCAAAAAAGGATACTAAAGAATGGTCTAGAAAAATACATCGAAGGGACTTTTCCTAGGCACTAGGCAACAAAGGGGAAAATGACATTCATACATTTGTACCAAAGTAAGACAGTAGCCAAGGATTACAACTAATTTGAATCTCAAGAAGACGGGTGGTAGGGACCCTACTTTAGGTGCCATTAGCAATGGCATGATAGGAGGCATGCCAAGAAGACTTGGCTAAGGGTGCATGGAAAGTCTATATAGCTTAGTATCCTTTGTGATTGACTCATGGTGATTCATGAGATGTTTAGAGTAGTATACTAGTTTGATGTGGACAAAAACCAAGGATGTTTAGCCTAATGGGGTCATATGATCAATGAGGTCTTGCAATGCAAGATTGATGAAGGATATATTTGGTAATGCATTGGATAGTGTGTTAAATAGACAATGTGTTATTCTTTCCAAGGCAACATTTTTTTATGAGTATATTGAAGATATGATAAAGCATGTTGTCATTAAATACATGACTTTTAGAGGACTAAAATAGGTTAGCCTAGATGAATGGATAAATGATAACAAAATCCTACATTGGGTGGTTAGTTGTTCAAATGTGTTTGTCTTGGGGGAGGCAATACAACATTGCCTATGGTTGTGTGGTGATGGCACATCTTCACCTATAATGAAATAAGCACTCAGACAATCCACATAGCATAAAGTGCATGACTTGGGCTTGGTCAAGACATGTCTATTAGGTATAGCCCAAGTGATTCAAGCAACTAATAATGATGCCCAAGTAGCAAGACCATGCCGATTTCATGTAACTAAAAGACTTCTCGAGCGTTATGGGACACTCAAGTGGAGAAAATATTCTATTTATGTTATATGTCCACTCATGGTCATTTTCATGCATTAAGAGTATGAATACACCAAGAGCATACACTATAAAAGTAACTATTAAACTTCATCACAATTCGAGTGGTTGGGATTGAGCCCCCTTCTAATATATAGTTTCTATTAATTTTATGGTCACTTCATCACCCTTCAAGAACTATAATTAGGTCACATAACCATAGTGTAACGATCATCCCCTACCTCACATTACAAGATTATGACCAACATTTTCTTTTTAAGTCTCAAGGTTTTAAAAAACTTTTTTCCCCTAAAAGAATCTTAACTTTAGAATAAGCATTTTACAAATAGTTTATTGACTAACCTACTTTGAAATTAAAAGTTATATCTATATACAATAATTTAAACATATACAAAACCAACCTTTTTATTCATGGAATTAATCTATTTCATAGAGAAAAATCTCAATTCTAACCATAAAACATTCTTTTTAACATTGCAAATAGATTCTCCAACCTGCATTTTTTTAGAAAGGCATCTCAATATCACAATTTATCCCAACTAAATATACGATTTCTATGTTTGACCCCAAAACATATCCTCAGACTTAAACTATGACAAAATTAATTTATTTCGTACAAAATTAGTTGATTTCATAATATCATATAGGCTTTTAAACTAATTTCATGCACGATTACTAAATCCAATGAGAAAAATCATTTCATTCCGAAAGAATTATTTTCCCAACCCAGAAAAACCCTAAATCAAGGCAAGTTCTACACTTTAATAGTGATAACTGGTACAAAATTCCAACTCATATTCTTACAAATGGGAATAAGTTGGTTGGTAGAAAATGATTGAAAGGCTTTGAGTCAACACATTGTAACCTTGGGAGAAAGGAAGCCATGGCAGTATAGTGATAACTGGTACAAAATTCCAATTCATATTCTTACCATTGGAATAAGTTGGTTGGTAGAAAATGATTGAAAGGCTTTGAATCAACACATTGTAACATGGGGAGAAAGGAAGCCATGGCAGTATAGTGATAACTGGTACAAAATTCCAATTCATATTCTTACCATTGGAATAAGTTGGTTGGTAGAAAATGATTGAAAGGCTTTGAGTCAACACATTGTAACCTTGGGAGAAAGGAAGCCATAGCAGTATAATTTTGGAATTGTTCAAGCACCATATTCTTACAATTGGAATAAGTTGGTTGGTGGGTAGAAAATGATTGAAAGGAAGCCATGGCACCATAATTTTGGAATGTTTCAAGCAGCATCATAGAATTTGTGGGCTTTAAGATCCACGTTTCAATTCTCTCATCATAAGCATAATGCTGAGGTCCAGGGCTAAAATGTGAATGCACATATATCATATATTTTGGATTTCACATCATACCGGACAAATTTCAACCTCAGAACGTCTGGGACTGGATTTGGCAACCACTTTACTTTTTCTAATGTTAAATAAATTAATACAACCGTGATGTATCCTTAAAATGTGAATTAAAATATTGAAGGCGACCGTTTTCTCGGAGCTCCAACTGCGGTTGGGTATATTGAAAGCATCGTGGGTGATAATTGGTAATGGCCGCCAATTGGAGATAGAATATTGGCCAAATTAGAGACGGGAATCGCTCCGCTGATTTGGCAGGTTGAATAGCGAGGAGATGCAGGATTGGCGAAGGATGACGCATGACGTTTGTCTTATTTTTTAACGGGACTCGCTCCTTACGTCAGAGCCTGCGCGTGCACTTTGCTTGCAGCCTCCACAACCGTCACGGCCCACTCCCCGGCGGCGCGCTCTGCATGGCAATTACAGTGACAATGGCAATGGCATACATTTTATTACAAATTTTGTTAGCAATGATAATCAGCTCATGGGACTCGATGCTGTGTCGGACCACTTAAATTCCCCGTGCGGAGAAATAACAGAAGACGCGGATGATGCAGAAACGACTGAGCTGCAGAGTTATTGAAATTTGATACCATAAATGATTTCTTAGACAAGTAGTTTAAAAATAAAGTAAATTGGCTCGCAAAATAATGGAATTTTTTTGGGAGATTTTGGTAAAATGGATAATTTTTTAGTAAATCTAAGTTTTTGATAGAGTTAAATCTATTTCTATTATAAAAAATAAGTCTTTCTATTTTTTCTATTTTTTAGGGTTTTTGATAGCGCTAAATCTATTTCCGGTGTAAAAACAAAATTCAAAAACTCCTTTTAAAAAAGGAGTTGTCTATAATGCGATTTTTTGGAGATTCCGGTGACGGAATCCGGCAGAAGAAATTGAGGTTAAATCTTGATTTGTTGCAGCTAAAATGGTTTTTTAACTGCATATTTGGATTCAGCACCCTGGAAAACCCCTGAGACTCTTTGATTGTGCAGAAACTAGCTATCAAACTTGCGATTCCAATATTTTACTGCCGGATTTTGACCGGGAAAAGCCACCTGAAAGGCTTTCAAAAAGTCGCAGAAGAAATTGAGGTTAAATCTTGATTTCTTGCAGCTAAAATGGTTTTTTAACTGCATATTTGGATTCAGCACCCTGGAAAACCCCTGAAACGCTTTGATTGTGCAGAAACTAGCTATCAAACTTGCTATTCTAATAATTTACTGCCGGATTTTGACGGGGAAAAACCACCTGAAAAGCTTTCAAAAAGTCGCATTAAAGACAACTGCTTTAAAAAATGACCGGATTCTAGTCTCCAGCTCAATTTACTCCGTCGGTAGTCAACTTCATTATTTGAGGGCCGCCGCCATGGTTATCGGCCTACTGGTTCGTGCCTGCGCGCGCTCTCTTAGTTAATGATTAGCAGCGGCGGTGAGGGATAATAGTTCGGTAAATTGAATATCATTGACGTAATTAGAGGTCTGCGTGGCTGCATATTATTTGAAATAAAAGGGGGCTGTGCGGCGGCGTTTGAGGCCGTTGATTCGCACGGCGTAATGTGTGGGGCGCCCGTCCGTCCGTCCGGCCCGAGTTGTAACGACTTGGTCGAGACAGCGACACAGAGAGACAGAGACAGCGACATGTGCGTGGTGGCGATGAGTGCATTAACAGCAATGGCAACACACAACTCTGCCCGCATGCTGCCGCCAGCGGCTGCCGTTAACCTTTGTTGGGCATGCAGTACGTACACTACACTACACTTACCCATCCGCGCAGGCCGGCCTAGGAGGAGGGTGCCATATAGGCGAGACTGGGGGCGATGGGTAATTTTCATTGGTCATTACGAACAAATCAAGAGCCCTCTGCTTATGCTGTTGGTTACCCATACGCTTTTGCCTTTTCGCATTAGCAGCAGCGGCAGCCATGGTCAAAGTACTCATAGGTCTGAGATAGGTGGACATGGACAGAGCAAGCAAATTGCGATAGGCTCTGCCCATGGCTGGCTCGCTCTGTGTGTGTGCGCGCGCAACGAGCGTGCCGGGGATGACAAAGGTTTCTCGTGCAGCGCACTCTTCTTTGCTCGCTTTGCTGCAAATAAAAAAAATTGTCTGACAGCCCCAAGGGAATGCGATTTCTGTGACCACTTTAAAAGATAAAAAGTATGCAAAAAGCGTTGAAGAAACGAGAACAATGATTACCCTCTTCTATGACTCAGTCAAACTGGTTTCTTCCTTACGCGTGATTCCCTGAGATTTCTAAGGATATTGCCTTGTAAACAACATCACATTATTATTATTATTATTTCTCGTCTCTCCTCGCATGCCAACTTTTACTTTAGATTATTCACAATACTGTTGCACATGTAATGCCCTTCCGGAATATATAAATTATCAATCTCGTGTGTTGTTTTTGACTTGTTGCTGTGTATATACTCCAATAACGTTTGTGAATATACCATGATTGCATCCAAGTCAAACCCAAAAGTAAAGCAATGGCACCACATAAGAGACAAAAACTTGAACAAGAGACATGTCACTATCACTATCTCTCCATTCACTTTAATATATCCCAATGTTCGGATTTCTTCCCACAATAATATTCTTCTTCTTTTTTGCTCTTTCGATTGTCTTAGAGTCAAGAAGTCAAAATCTCCATCATGAAAGTTCATGTGAAACATTATTATATATACCCTTTTGAACTTTAAATCCTCCTTTCTCCACATTATAAGCAACCTATGCCTTTTCTTGTAAGTGGATATCCTTTTTTATTTCAATCTGGTACATATGCATAGCATCTGTACTTGCAACTTTGGTTATGTTATAAGATTATTGTTGTATTGTTTCATAACTAATTAATTTAACACCCTCACTTATTAATTGGATTTGATACAAATGCAAGCTTAATTTTAAATTAAATAAATTTGATTTTATCGAGTTTAGTAATTATATATGATATTTTTTATTAAAAATAATATTAAATAAATATATATCATTATATATAATTGTTTGATGTAATATCGATCAATTTCTAATATAATTATTATATAGATAAGTTTTATAAAATAATATTAAAAATAAAGTTATACATTACCTATTAATTGTTTGATGTAATATTGATGAATTTCTAATGCAATTATTTTAGTATGATAGATTTATCTTTCATTATTTTAAGAATCCTCTAGTGTTCGTAAAAACTAAAGTCTAATATTAAATAATATTGAACAATATTAAACACGCATTGTTAATTATTTGTGAATTGTTTGATGTAATGTTGATGAATTTCAATATGATTATTTCTAGTATGGTAGATTTGATTGTTCACCATTTGGAAAACATTCTAATTGTTGTAAAAAAGTGAAGTCAACATTCTTGAATTAAGTTGAAGGCCGACCAATATCTCACATAACCACTTTGCCTCAAAGCTTGTGTTAATGGCTACATAATTTATAGTGGGCTCTCATGTATTAATTAGTCTATTCCAATCACAATTGTTATTCCCTACTAGCATCAAACTGGCAATTTTGTATATAGAGTGCCAAAGTCTATGGTCCATTTGATATATTGAATATAAAGAGCCAAATTCTATGGCCCCTTTGATATATTGAATATAGAGTGCCATACTCTTGAAGCTTAAACATGAATCATGCATAGGTCTAATCAAATGGTAGTAAGATAAATCAAACTACATATCAATTGTCAATACAAGGACTCATTGACCAATGGTGAATAATTGTAAGTTGTGAATTTTATCCCCTTTCATAGGTGCAGATGTAGGATTACATTTAATGAGTCTAAATTTTTCTAAAAAAGTTATGTCGTTCTTAAATTGTGATATAAAGATATGATGATCATATTGCTAGAACACTACAGCTAAATAATAATGAGACAAGTCTACATTCGTCGTTTCAAAAATAGAACAAATATTAAATTTCACCTATTGAATTATGTTGGTGATGAGCGCCAGTATTGCAGCAAGGATGCTGCAACTCCTGGGCTACCGGCTTTACTTATCAACCCGGAGTTCGTACAAACTTGGAGGTGACAGTGCTATATGCACAAGTAGAGGTGAAAGTCTTTCCTGTTATCACTTGTTCATATGGCAAGAAAGCCCAGGGGTTCTAAGGTAGACTTCTATAGAGTCAGAAGAAGCTTGATTCTTTGATGGAAGAAAAGAAAATCTATTCTAAGAGAGCTACTCTATTGCAGTAATGAAGAAAACATGTAATGTTAAATCACACCATATCCTAATCAACCATTTAAACAGCTAAACTAAGTAGAATTGCTAAATCAACACTAAGCTAATGTTGTTATCTTGGTTACATAAGTAAAGAGCATCAAACCAAACTAATGTGTAAGCAAGGAAAATAAATTAAGTTTGTTTTCACGTTTTTTGTGTTTTGGTAAAATCAAGCATGCAAGGAGTCCAGCGAAAGAGAAAGCGAAGATCGAAACCAATGGAAGGAGGACGTAATGAAGCAGAAGTGCATAGGAACCGTTGGATTGATCAGCGAATAGTAAGAATGGAAGATGAGTGGTAGAGATCTTATCGTAGGGGATTACGTGAATAGACGGATGGATCGATCAACAAACATGATGAATGGAAGATAAGTGGCGAAGATCTTATCATAGGTGATTAAGTGATTAGATGGGCGAACAAGATTAATGAAAGATGAGTGGCAGAGATCTTATCGCAAGAAATTTAGTGAATAGATGAACGAACAGGGTTAACGAAAGATAAGCAGCGGAGATCTTATCATAGGCGATTTAATGAATAGATGAACGAATAGGGTTAATGGAAGATGAGCGACGAAGATCTTATCGCAGAGATTAAGTGAATAGATGGATGAATAGGGTTAAATGGGAGATGAATGGTGGAGATCTTATCGTGTAGATGAAGTGAATATATGGGTGGATCACATCACGTCATGTGGCGACAAAAGGGTAAAAAACGTGTAGAATGATAGAGAGGGTTTCGTAGGTGGTAAGCAGTTTCTCACATTCCCTCAAATCTGTAAGAGAAATTCTAAAATTTTACACGATTAGCCTAATTGTGTGACACGTAGCACGGGAAAACTACTTTTCTCACATGCTCTCAGGCAGATATCAGCCGTGAAAGAATTCGCGCGAGATTGCACGATAGTCGTTGGATCAAGTGGGATTAACCAATGGTGGATGTCGACCAAGGTAGTTGGCGATTGGGTGACATCATAGTCGTTGGATCGAGGGTACGATAGATCGACAGTGGAGATTTCGAGCGCATAAAGTAGGTGGAAGAATTCACGATAGCTGTTGGATCAAGCTAGATAGATCGACAGTGGAGATTTGGAGTGCATAAAGTCAAGCATTGAAATGAATTGGATGGTGATTGTTCAGGTTTATTGTGGATCGGACGGTAAGGATATCTATGGGTATAATCCTTGCTAACCTGCTAACTGAAGAAAAAGGCACAAATGGGAGCAAACTAAAACACAATCAATCTACGCTACATTGCTGTAATGGAAAGGCAACTACTTAAGCAAATGAACAATTAAACCATGAACCTATGTGCTACAATGTTGTAATGGAAATGAAACTACTTAAGAAAATGAACGATTAAACCACAAATCTATCCACTACCCTACTGTAATGGAAATGCAACTACTTAATCAAATGAACACTTAAACCATGAATCTATGCTAGCATACATGTACAATAAAGAGGAGCCTTAGCTTTTAGGGTTGGGCCCTAACCCAAGAGCTTCATCCCTCTGAGTTAACTCAGTGCTAGCTCAAAACAAAACTCATTCTTATTATCAAAACAACGGATTACATCAAAAACTGTCACAAGTCTTGCAACTCGAAAATAAACTAGAGTTTTACAATCAAAAGTCTGAATCCTATTGAGGTCCTAGGTCTCTCTACTTATACTTCTGAAGTCTCCAATGAATTCCTTAAAATTAGGGAGGCTCGGCTCCCAAACTAGAGATAAACTAGTGCTTTGACTTCTACTTGCTCAGTTGCCTTCTAGTCCTCATGATTTGGCTGGTTTCACTCCGAGCTGACGGAGGAATATTCGCAAGGAGGGGTAGTAAATGAGGAGGATTTCCCTCCTATAATTCCTCTCCCTTGTCCCATTCGAGTTTTTACCAAGATATTTGCCACAATTCCTTGCTTTTATCCTTAAATCCTGCATTACATGCACATTAGACCACAAAGCAAAATATCCAACTCTAACTCATCTCATAAGAAAAATATAATCAATAGTATGTAATAATTTGTGAGAATAGTTGGTTTGACTAAGCTAGGAGGTGAATTAAGGCCCATATAATTACCCAATGATGAGGCTTATCATCACCCCCCTACTGAAATCGTTGCTCATCCTCTGAGCAACTTAGTCAATGTCTATGTCCTTCATGGCTCTGGTAGCCTCTCTAACATCCCATGATTCTGCTGTGGTCTCTTCTTCTTGTTCATAGAAGCCTGCTTTCCTTTCTACTTCTTCCCACTGCCTCTTTTCCTCTTCTTCTTTTCTCCCTTCTAGCATCCCTAGGAGTAATGGTGGACTGACTTTTCGGCCTATCCAATTGACCTTCAACCTTTGCAATGATTGCTTATACATAGGTGTCCTGTTGAGTGCCTCTCTCAACCTTTGAGGGGAGTGATATTCTCTGATCTTCAAGTTGTGTGACAGTGTGTTCCATCTCCTTAAGAAGACGTGTATACTATCATCTCCTAACAGCCTAAACATATCCTCAAAATGTGAAATTGCTTACTCTTGGGCAACGAGATATCCAGGTGCCAGCTGAAGATCAATTGCAATTAGATTATGGGTGCTGATTAGGGCCATGGGATTTGATTGTTCACCTCTGATGAAAAGAGGTTCATTTTGTTCTCTGGCCAATATTCTTTTCATCTCTGCATCCCTTGACTCCTCATGGTTCATCCATGATGCCAAAGCCATTAATTGTAGACCTCCTATCTCGGGATTAGGATCCCAAATATTCTTGTCTGTGAGGGCCTTGTTGTGTAAGTAAAATTCAGACATTTTGGCCCTATCCTCTAGTGCACTTTGATCACAAAGATCAATAAACTGCCTGTAGTCCTGAAATGACATGGTGCCTCTTTGTGCTAATATTTTAATTTGAAATTACAGCCATTGTTCCCTGAAGTAAAGAGCATAGGATTTAGCTAGCATCCTACACTGGATGGCCTCTAAGGAGAGGTTGGCCATACATGCTAGTTGGTTTTCCCTTTCTTGCATCTATCCTCTCAGTCATGCATTTTCCCTCTCGAGTTGATCTCTCATTATTGCTTCTCTGTCTCTTAAGTTGCTTAGCTCTTTGCCCATTTCCTTGAGCTTCTCTTGTTTGATTCTTGTGCTCTTTCTTGTTCTCAAATATAGAGGGGTTTGCCTCCTTGTTTTCCCCTGTGCTTGACTGGGGTGCTGAGAGCAGTGAAGGAAACTGCTGCCTCCCTTTCAAGGGCCTTTAGAGACACTCTAGGTGACTCCTCCTCATGTTTTTCCCCTTCTGTTTCAATGCCTTCTTCCTCTCTGTTTTTCTTATCTTCTTGCTCCTGTTGTTCTTTATCATTTCCATCAGTTTCTTCCTTTGTTTCTTCCTCTGTTTCAGTATCATCCTCCTTCTCTTCTCCCCCTTCTTCTTATGCTTCATCATGTTCCTCTGTATTAGTTTCTTCTTCATCCATCTCATCCCCATTTAGCTTTGTATCTTCTTCTTCATATTTTGCCTCCTCCTCACTGACAGAAGGACTAACATCATAGGTGAGGGTTTTAATGTCATCCTCTACTGGTAAGTCTCTAAAGATTAACCATGTTATAGGGATTCTAAGGTTTTGGAGGGCATTCTCAATGAGGATCCTGATCAACCCATGGTGAGCCAATTGTTGGGAATTCCCTTCCTTTACTTTGTTGCTGGAGTCTATGAGTGATTGAATCAAGAAATAAGGTATGTTGAGTTTTTGGTGAACTGGTGTTTCTACCCCAAATCTTAATTCTTCAAGAATACTAAAATGGTAGCCATGAACAACACTGTATCTACCCTCACATGAGATATATTTGATGATTTGGTAACCTACCTCACTCCATGGGTATGGTAGACTAACCCTTCTTACTCCATTTTTGTCCTCTGTAGGTTTTTCACCTTCTAAAAAGAATTTCCTTTTTACCACCTAACTGTCTACTTTGTCTTATTTTCTCCATGGAATTCCTAGGATAAGTGTGGTGACCCTACCGATGAGCTTTAGGGTGAGATCTATAGTGAGCCCTCTAACTATAACAGTGGCATGGATTCTACTGCGTGGAGAGAGGGAATGAGAAAATTCTTGAGCCACCTCATCATCATACCCAGTGAATTTTTCAAAAAACCCCATCCATTGGTGTCTTATAAATATTTCAAGCACTTGGGGGTGTTGTTGTATCCTCACAGTGTTTGTGGGTCCTCTCCTATTAAACCCTCCCATCATCTTGCTTGTGAGGCTTGAGGAGGAAATGAGAGGTTTGACAAAAGAATTTTAAATTCAAGAGAAAACAAAGTTTCCTATGTATGTACTTCACCTTCCACAGTTGTTATATCCACTAGATTTTAGAGCATTTCTAGTTCACTTGCTTGTAAATGGGGATAGATTTTTAGATCCTACCTCTTTAGAATGGTGGAAGTGGACACTTCTCATGATATTCCCTCTTGAACCCTTCTATGCCTTTCCTGTAGACTGCCTCTGTGTATCTTGTAGGCTACTCCTATAGACTGTTCCTGTGCATGCTCCTATAGAAATTCTCTTGTAGAAAGATGGATCCTTGTTTCCGGTGGGTGGCCAGAGTTATAAGAGTGACTTGAGTGAGGGAGTTTCAAGAAGGTGGAATGCATGAATGCATGCAAACGATGTTTTGTTTCCCACTCCTCATAATCAGCTCCCACACCATAGATTCATAGTTAACCACTTCTTGTCTTACTCCTCCTCTGTCTTTGAGTTGATAGTGACCACATGTGAGAGGACACCCGATTTTGTATGTGATGACTGAACGAAGGTGGTCAAGTTAACTGGACACCTTTTCACTTATAAACCAACTACCTGATAACCTTTACATCTTTGGATCAAATTATGCATATGAGTGAGTGAGTGGGATACTTACCTGTGGTCTCGATGCCATGTTGCAGTTGTCAAAGATCAAATGTGTTACATTGTTTATTTGTTGCATTGTCATTCTTCTTCCTCCTCTGCTGGATGTTGTTTGTTGTCTATTGTTTGTTGTCTAGATCATCTTAGTGAAGACATGTAGTTGATGATTGATATGATGTGGGATAGATTGCTACAGGGCCTAACCAACTTACCATTCACCCTCGGATTTCTTCTTGTAGTTTTTTAGGGTATCTTGTAGGAATACAAGGGATCTTATAGAAAACACAGTCTTCGCCTGAATTGAATCAATGAAGTGAAAAAAACAATGGAATTGATGGAGGGATGCATGGTAAGGAGTGGAGGAGATGAATATATGTAAGTTAGGGTTCCCTTGGGATCTTCTCTTTTCTCCTTGATTGTCTTTCTCGCCTACCTTCAAATAAAAATTATGTCTTTTTTCTCTCTCTCTTTTTTTTTTAAGAACACCTAGGCTACCTTAGAGAGTTTTTCACCCTAGATGTTTGCCCTGGGAACCTCAAGGAAGGTTTTCACCCAAGGACCTTCTTATTCTTTTTATTTTTTATTTTTCTTCATCATTGGTCTGCCTCATGAGGTTTTCAACCCAAAGATGGGACTCAAGCACCTTAAGGAGGTTTTCACCTGAATCCTTATTCTTTTTCTCTTTTTTCTTTTTTTCAGTGACCTGATGAGGGAGGAGCTGGAACTTGCTCCAAAATCATCATTATCTTATTAATATTGTCAGTGAACTCTTGTTTCGATAAAGGCCTCTTGTACATTTTCAATTGATGTCCATTAACAAGCAATGGAATGGCTTCCTCATCTATAGTTCTGATTTGCACTGAACCATTATCATGACATCTTTCCACCACATAAGGTCCAAGCCATCTTGTCATTATCATGCCCTTGAATTATTTATACCTCAAATCATATAACAATGCCCAATTGCCTTCTTGAAATTGCTTCTCCTTAATATTTCTATCATGCCAGATCTTCCTCTGAAGTTGAACTATCTATGTATGTAGGAGGGCCTACATTCTAAATTCATCCAAGCCATTCAAATGGAACAATCTTTCTTTCTGTGCATGACTGAGATCCAAATCTAGTTGGGCTGCCATCCTCAATGTGTTATATTCAAACTCAATGGACATCAAATCCTTTTTCCCATAGACCATGTCATAGGGTGTGAATCCAGTGGTGGTCTTCCATGTTGTATTATAGGCCTAGGTGGCTTCAACTAGTCTCTCTACCCAATTCTTCCTGCTGCTACTCACTACCTTTGGTTAAGATGCTTTCCAGTGCCCTGTTGGTCACCTCCACTTGCTCATTAGCTTGTGGATGATAAGGAGTGGAGGTCCTATGTTTGATTTTGTGATGGCTGAGCAGTTATTCAATCATGTTGGAGGTAAATTGGCTGCCTTGGTCTGTGACTAGCTCTCTAGGTTACCCAAATTTGTAGAATACATTCTCCCTTAGGAGCTCAACCACCTTCTCTTCTGTTGTTGCCTTAATTGCCTTTGATTTAGCTCACTTAGTTAGATAATCAATGAACATAATAATGTATTATTTTTGCTTTGAAGGAGGGTTGATAGGCCCAATGAAGTCCATGCCCCACTTTTCAAATGGCTCGAAAGTCACTTGTAGTTGTAGGGGAATTTTATCTCTTGGAGTAGGCTTTCCCATCCTCTGGCACCAATCACACTAAATAATGTACTTCTTCACATCCTGATGAAGAGTGGGCCAATAATAGCCTGCTTGTAACACTGTGAATGTTGTCCCCTTTGCTACAAAGTGACCTCCACAAGGCCCATCATGGTAGGTCAGAAGGATGTCAAAAACTTCCTCTTCCCTTACACACCTTCTCAAGATTTGATCTGGGCCAAGTTTGAAAAGATTGCCCCCAATCCAGGTGAAGGGGGCACTTTTCCTAACTATCTTGCTCTTTTCTTTGGAGGGAAAGTTTGGTGGGAATTATGGTGATACCAAATAGTTTGCTATATCAGCAAACCATGGGGAGAGAATTGACATAGAAAACAAATGTTCGTCTAGTAACTGGTCATCCACCATTCCTTCTTCACTTGCAGGCAGATTCATCTTAGATAGAAAGTTTGCAACAACATTTTCACTACTAGGCTTATCAACAATAATTAGATCAAACTGTTGTAATAAAATCAACCATCTTATAATCCTAGCATTGACATCTGGTTTGTTCATTAAATATTTGATTACAGCATGGTCAGTATGCACAAATGTTTGATACCCTGTAATGTAATGCCTAAATTTTTTTAATGAATGCACAACAACCAGGAGTTCCTTTTCGATCACAGTATAATTTAGATTAGCCTTTGACATGTTCTTACTAATAAAATAGATGGCATAGGGCAATTTCTCCTCTACCTGACCTAAGGCTTCTCCTATGGTTTTGTGTGAGGCATCAGCATGAATATGAAAAGGGAGGGCCCATTTTGGGCCTTGAAGAATTGGTGCAGTGGTCAACTTTCCCTTTACAATGTATAAGGCCTCTTGATAACTTTTTGACCATATAAACTCTAAATCTTTGGCCAACAACCCAAATATAGGAGAGGCCAACTTTCTGAAGTCCTTTATCAACCTTCGATAGTACCCAGCTAACCCTAAGAAACTCTTGACATCCTTATGCTTTTTAGGAGGTGGGACCCTTTGGATGATTGCTATTTTGTTTGGGTCCACATGCAGTCCTTGTTGAGATACTGAATGACCTAGCACAATCCCTTCTGCCATTAATAATTCAATTTTTTTTGGACTGAGAGACAGGTTCATTTCAATGCATTTGTGCAATACTTTGCCTAGGTTAGTGAGGGCTTCTTGAAAATCATAGCCATAAGGTGTAAAATCATCCATATATATTTCCACTATATCATGTACTAATTTGTAAAAAATACTCAAGACTACTCTCTGGAAAGTGGTAGGAGCATTGCATAGGCTAAAAGGAAGGACCCTACAGGAAAAATTACCCCAAGGATAGGTGAATGTGGTCTTATCCTGGTCTTCTAGGTAGATTTGGATTTGGTTGTACCCACTAAATCCATCTAGGAAGGAGAAAAACTTCTTCCTTGCCAGGCCATCTAGCACTTGGTCAATGAAGGGTAAGGGAAAATTATCATTCTTTGTGGCTTTGTTCAACTACCTGTAATCAAAACAAATCCTCCACTTACCATTTTTCTTGGGAACTAACACTAAAGGAGAGACCCAATCACTGTCAGAGATAGGGTAAATGAATCCTGCATCTAGCAATTTTTATAGTTCTTCTTTGAATATATATTTAAGAGTTGGATTCATCATCCTTTGTGGTTGCCTGACTGGCTTGCAACCTTCTTTGATGTATACGTGGTGAGTACACACTGAGGGGTGCCATCCCTTCATTTCCTTGTAACTCCAAGTGAAGGCTTCTAGTTTTTCTCTCAACATGTTGCATAGATTTTCCTCTTCAAGAGCAAAAAGAGATTGATTAATTTCAAAGTTTTCTTTGGGCCAAATTATATGGTTTTGACACATAATTAGTTGCAATTGGCCAAGCATAATTCAATTGGATCATTATTCTGGATTTCCCTTACTTCTTCTTCTAATGGTAATGAACTAGGAGTTAGACTTTGGAGCAAGTGCTCAATTAAGTCATACTCATCTTGCTGTCCTCCTCCTATGGTTGCTTCCAAAGCATAAAGTTGGGCTGAATAAATCTCATCTTCTTCCTCCTCCTCCAACCATAAAGGTAAATCATGCTCTAGAGAAGGTTGAGAAGGAGGGTATAGGACTAATTGTTTGGAGATATGCCCATTCTTGATGGTCATATTCCCAGCTCTGCAACTAATGTAAGCATCAATTGTGGCCAACCATGGCCTCCCAAGGATGAGAGGGTAACCAGTAAGCTTAGCCTTAGGATGGAGAACTAGAAAATCTGCAGGGTACTCCGAGGTGTCAATGGAGACCATCACATCCTCCACAATTCCCTCAGGGGTGACTATGGAATGGTCTGCAAGTTGCAGAATTATTGTGGTCTTCCTCAATGACCCTTGGAGGTTGAGCTTGAGCATGGTGCCCCTTGGTCATCACATTAATGGTAGCCCCAAGATCAATCAGAGTGTGTGGGACAATGGTGCCATTGATGTGCACATCTACTACAGGGCTTTAAGGGTCCAAATATTTCAGACATATTACCTGCCCCAGCATTAAGTCAGACAATTGCCCAATGACATTAATGGTAGGGGCATCCCTTTTTATTCTTCCTCGATGCTTGAAGTACTTCTCCTTAATCAACTTATTTTAAATGGGAACATCTTTTATTTCCTGGAGAAGGGGAATCTTTACACATAGATTTTTCAATTCTCCCAGAAGTTCAATTTCTTCTAGGGTAGGATGGAGTGGTTGGGCTAATCTCTCAAGAGAGGGTGGATGTACTTTAAGGCTACTTTCCTCTCTTTCTTCCTCAACTTCCCTATGTGGAGAGGGAGGTTGGTTATCTGGGAGAATTCTCCCAGATCTTAGGTTTATCTCCTTGATTTCTATAGCATAAGATGGGTATGATGTCTCTCAACTATATACTTTTTGATCTTACCTATTGTTTGGATTTGGATTTGGTTGGGTAGGCATCAGGGGTTTCTTGGGTGGAGCAAAGTGTAGGATTTGTGGTTGGGTAGGTGGTGGAGGCATTAGAGCTGGAGCATTGTTGTATTGGGGCGTTCACCCCTGGAGTGGGGTATTCCATTGAGGTTGTGGTGGCATGTAACGTTGAAATGATTGCCTGGCTAGCTAGGAATGATACTAAAATTCATAGGACCAAGGAGGGGGTGTAGACCAGGAAGGATCAGTAGTGGGTCCCCAAGAAGGTATAGTTGTGGTTCGGTTGGGGTTGTAATATGCATGGGATGACCCTTGCATACCCTATTGGTATGGTCTAGGCCTAGGAGGTCTCCTTTGGTTGATGTAGCAAAGCTACTCAATGACCCCTTCAGCTCCTTGATATAGAACTTTGAGTTCAGGTAAAGAAGAGCACTTGTCTATGGAGTGGTTTTCTTTATAGACTGAGCAAATCTCAATGCAGTTCAATGAGCATTTGTTCCTAGGATGCCTCCTTGTCCATCTAGGGAAAAAGATGGCCAAGGCTTTCTCTTCTTCCTCTTGCTTCCTTTTGATGTTCATGGTGTCTAATTGCAAGGGAAGGGTTTGCAGCATCTCACTTTTGAAATCTTCCAACATATTTCCAATTCCACCCTTGATGGATGAGTTGGAAGATGATGTACTGGTGATAGGTTGACTACTCCTACCCTTTTTCCTAGTTTCCCTAGAATGGTTTCTAAAGATAGTCTTGATATCCTCATAGGATATGTTATCACTTAGAACTAAAAATTTGATGCATATAATTTTCTGTCCTAGTCTGATTACAAAGGTCTGTGTTAAAGTTGATTTCATTTTATTTTTCTCACTTAAGATTTGGAGTTTTAAAAGTTTTTAACTCAAACCATACTCGACTCCTATTGGTTCTCCTCCACCCATCATTGTTCCATAGTCATGTCTTGTCTTATCCGAGTCACCGTGTATTTTAGTGATTTTGCAGCGTAATCTCATTTGCCAGTTTCGCAGCGCAATCATGGTTAAGCAGTTTCGCAGCGCAATCATGGTTAAGCACTTTCGCAGCGCGTCATGATTAGGCAGTTTTGCAGCGCATCATTAGAATTTATAACTAACAGCGCTGCGAAATCATGGATTTGTGCATTTCACAGCAAATCTTTCCCGAAATGTCAAGTTCGTAGGTGATTCATCAATTGTGTCCACTCATGTCAGTTTGTGTACCTCTTGTATCACGTTTGAATGCTCATTTGCCACTACTCCACCAATAGACTGTTGATATGCACAGAAATATCATTCCCAAGAGATTTTACCGTGCATATACCTTAATGATGGTCGTAAGTGCTGCATGAGTGACAAGTCTGCCTGATTATGTATTGAAGTGTTTCAATGAAAGAATTTGAATTTCAAGCGAGCCTGATTTCAAGCGAGCCTGATTACAAGCGAAGCTGAATTAAAAAAAGAGCCGAATCACCATTTCGACCGGAGCTGTTAGACTTTGTGTGTGAAGATCTCGAAGGGAAAAATGGAGAGAAAATAACACAGATCCGGTAAATGTCAGAGGACTGAACTTGAAGGCCTGGACATAGCGTTGAGGGATGAAGGCGTGAAGAAAGCGTTAAAAGATGCCGGGTGCTGGAACTTTTGCAAAAAGCTGCAAGGAGGACATGCGCAGGTAACTAAAGAATTTGCACTAAACTTCACTGGTTTAAATTCAAAGATAGCTATGCTAGAAGTACATGTTTCTCCAGAAGTAATATCTGCTGTGACAGAGATCCCAAGAGGACGGGAAGAATGGTTTAAAAATTTTAAGTTTGATATGAATCCTTGTAAGGAGTTTTTAAAGGAGGCATATGTAAATGAAGACTTAACAAAAGCAGTGCCCATAAATTATGTCAAGGAACATTATGCTCTTCTTCTCACCTGCATACAAAAATATTTGACCTGTGAAGGAAGGTACAACAAGGTCTATTCTTACCATTTTAAACTGCTTTTGCATTTCACTAGGAAAGTCTCCATAGACATTCCTTTTTATTTGTTTCGCAGTTTGAGTAAGATGTGTGATAAGGTGCAGCTGAGGAAAGAGGACTGTGAAACCTCTTTATTTCATCATGGTTTGATTAAGTTGCTAGTTTTAGATGGCCTCCAAAAGATAGGCAGAGACTGGAATTCGTTTATTTTCATGGCTGGATTCCAAAGCAAGACTGGCCTTACTCCACAACCAGCCAGAGAATTCACCATAGCTGAGCTTCAAAAGGAAGTAAGAGCTAAAAAGCAAACCAAGTCACAGCTAAGAAAACTAGTGAAGCCACTAATCATTCAAGAACAAGCTCAGAAATCAACAAAGGAAAAAACTCAGGGTAAGAAGACTGTACCTGAAACAAGCAGATCTGAAGCAGTCTCAAGGATAAGGACAAGAAGCCAAATAAATAAGGAAAAAGGTAAAGCCATAGCTGTTGAAGAGAGCCCAGTGTCTAAGGCAAGCTTGAATGATTTATTACAGGCCATTGAATTCGAGCAGTCTGAACCAGTTCATATTGATTTGACACAGTCACCGCAAGAAGGTAACAAGAAGTCTAAGGCCTCAAAAAGGCTTAAATTCGATGAGCCAGGTGAAGAATTTATTTTTAAACCCATAAGACCTATTACAAGGAAGCAAGTAAAGGAATCGCTGCCAAGAACAGAGGAAACCGAGAAAGTTAGGCAAAAAGATACAAGCAGAACAGTCATCACATCTCAAGGAGATAATATAGCAGCCATAAAGAGCCAATTAGAAGCATCTAAATATGAGATTGCCAAACTGAAGAAAGCTGCTAGAGAGTATGCAGTCGTGTATGCAAATTATAGTAAAGTTGTGTGGAAAGGAAGTGAAACCCTAGAAAACCAGTTAAATTCAGTAATGGATGGCCATGCACAATTTCACAAATGGACAGTACCAGCAATCAAAGAGGCCAAATACATTAGAAAGATAAATATGAACCTAAGAGCTGGGAATAGAGCTATGAAGAAGAAAATTGAAGACCTGAAGGCATAGCTAGGCTAGTTACCTACTAAATGAATTTTCTTTTCAGGAAAGGTTTTGTTCCAAATTTTTGTCAAATTTGCTTAATCTTATTGTTTTGAAGACATGTAAATCCTTGCTATACATATGAAAAATCAAAGGGAGTTTTTGGCAATCAAATGTTTGGGTGATAAAGATTTCGAGTAAAAAGCAAGTTGTTTCAAATAATTTAGCAGTTTCGTAGCGTGCTACGAAACTCCTGTAGGTGATGATTTTAACGCAGACAGGCAGTTTTGTATTATGAACGGGAATTTTGAAAGAGAGACACCTAAAGGGTACGCAAGACATCAGATGGAGCTACAATAGTCATTCAGATCAAGACAGGTGTACATTTAAAAAGGTGGAATATTTTAACCCAAGTTTAAATTTCTGTTGTAAAGCCCCTTTATCACCGTTCAAAAGGTATTAAATGATTTGCATACAAGGAACTTTTGGCTGCACACATGTCCATCAATGCAGCCTACAACACATCAAGAACGTGGCAGTGTTCCATATTTGGGTTATTGAAGGCTAGAAGACATGCTGTTGTACATTCGAGCAATTTGAGGAAAACAGGAACCGAGAAGCAAGGGACATCTCCTAATACTACTGAGCAGTTAAAGATTCAACGTTCAAGGTCAATATGGAGTATTAAACATCCAACTCATCCAAATCGAAAGAGGACCAGGTGTCAAAGAACAAGGAGAAACCACTATTGCATGGAAAATGGAGTTAGAGTCATAGTTAATTTAGAACTCTTTAAAACTCCAGTCAGCACTTTATTGTATTTAATAGTTAGTTAAATAGCTGATAGGTGTCATTAGAGATAGTTATCGAGTTATCAAATTCCCCTCATGCTGGAGGAGGAAGCTCGAATTAGATAGAATAAGGATTCTATATATAGCTGAAACAACAATGTAATGAGGGTTGGAAATTTTATAACAGAGGACTCTTTTGGCTTATGTAAAGAGAGAGTTCAGTAATATAAGTTGGCTGCTTTTCTTCTTAGGATTCATGAAGGATTTCCATGTTCAGAATGTGTGATTTTATTCTTTCCTTAATGTCTTTACAGTTGCATAGATGTGTAATCACTCAGAATTCACTGATTGTGCTCTGATTTCGTGTATGCATTTATGAACTGTGGTTTTATATGAGTTGTGTTCTGAACATCCAAATGCTAAATGCCCTGACTTCTATGTAAAGGTAGTATCATTGTTTACTGAAGTATGATTGACTCCATAGGCCCAATGGAAACTTATGTAATGTTTATCCAACCTTCATATTTGTCAATGTTATTCCACAAGAGTTAGCCATCTTATTATTAGTCAAAATCAATAACCCTTTGAGAGAGCCCTCTCAGGCTAAGGAGGCTAAGCCTTAGTCAAAAGATTGGTTTGAAACAGTTACTTGAAGTATTCCTGGTTTGCAGCCTTCGAGGGTCTGATTTTGAGATAACATTTTGGTGCATCTGCCGGGAGCCTGAAGCTTATTCTTTCCCGAAATCAAGAGGCTGAACTTTTGAAGGTAGCAGGAGCTCAGACATCTTTTTGAGGATGCAAAACTACCTTGGTGACTCCACACATCAAATAACAAATTGGAAGGTGACTCCACTGCTAGAAGATCAGTAGCTTGATGAAGTTTCAAAATGAGTTCCACTGCAAGAATGGATGCCAGGTATGCTCCTAGGAATCGGTCTCATATCCCTGGTTTTCCAAATCCTATGCCAAAGGTTGATTGGTTAGAGGATCTTCCGATATTCAAAGATGAAAAGAAAGACAATGCTTCTCTTCATTTGGTTAGGTTTCATATGCATGTACGCAATCTTAAGGTTCAGTTTCCTGAAGATTGTCTCATGAGGATGTTTCTGACCACTTTAGAAGGAAAAGCATGGTCTTGGTATAAAACTTTGGAAAATGGTTCAATATATTCACTTGCTAATTTTCATGATGAATTCTATGAGATGTATAAAGAATGTCATCCTTCCTTATTGCTGCTCAAAGATTGCTGTAAACATTCTTTAAGTCTTATT
>APFE030477409.1:0-13806 GCA_000404065.3 Pinus taeda | reverse complement strand
CAGAAAGATCATCACATTCTAGGTACTTTAAGGGATATTGTTTTGCTTGCAATATGTTTGGTCACAAAGCCATTGACTACTATAGAAGGAATATGAAACATATGAGATGTTATGCATGTAACAGGCTTGGACATATAGCTAAGGAATGCAAGAACAAAGTACGGGCACCATATCGAAAGGAGAAAACATCATCACACTTGAAGATATGGAAGAATAAGGAAGTACAGTCAGAAAGATGTGGCACAACACAATGTACAGACATTACAGACTCAGAGGGAGCTGAAAGTGTGAAATTTCAGTGTTCTAAATCTCATACACAAGTTTCATGAAGAGAAGTCGCATATATACGTGATTTAGACACTGCACAGTCACGTATATGTTAGTTTGAGGAAAAGCAATGGGAGAGACTCAGGAAAAAGGATCTGATATGATTCAGTCAATTATTTATGTTTGATGATGCTTACAATATGTTGATAATGTGTGGAAATATATTGATACTCATAAGATGTTGTTTTTGATCCTCACAAGTTAACTTGATGAATATCTGATTGTTGACGATGCCTTGATACTTCTTGTTGATATGTGCATGATCAGATCTGATAGTGAACAGATGGAAAAAGTTCAGGGGGAGAACATGCTATGCTTCTAATAAAGAATTGTTGGCATTATGTTTAGAAGTATTTGGTACCTAATCAATATTGATGATGTTTATATGGCTAAATGATACATCTTGCTATGTTATTGTTATGAGTTGCCCATGATAAAATCTCATATGATACTTGGGGGTCACATAGTTGGTTTTTCAGATCAGATTCATGGATGGTTGTGGATGATTCTTTGATGATGCATAAAGTCATATATATTGCTTACATGATGATCTTCATAAGGACAAGGAGAAGTACAAACCTTAAGTACACAACTTCATTATTTAATGATGAGCCACTCATTTCTTTCATGTTGCTGTCATCATGCCTTCTAAAGATCATATAGTACATTTATGATGCATGATTCCTATGGTTCTTGGTTCTCACATGATTGAGGATTGTTTTTGTTGATGATATCAAGAAATCTTGACAAATGAAAATAATATCATGGCTTGATAGATACATATTGATATCTCTTTTATGGATATATAGTATGATGGATACATGGATGATTACTTAAGTTGCATATTGTTGGTTGGCCAAGAGAATGGTGTTATTGTAGGTCGCATGGAGACATAGCTATTTGAAGACATGGATATTCGAAGACATGGCTTACTTAATCACTTTGAGTTCTTACCTTATGATTATATGTTGATACTCACATATGTTGATTATCATGGTTTATTCTTATCAGATGTGGGATGTTCCCTAGTGAAGATACATGGTTCATAAATTGAAGGCTCTTGTGGAAAGATCATATTGTTATTAATGACAATGTTATGATCATAGATGATGACTATGGTGTTTTTCACATATAGATAATATGATGTGAATGATTGGAGATATGACATATGTTGAGGTTATGATAAGTCTCTTTCTACTAAGGAAACGAAGCAAGTTGATCTTGATGAAATCAAGAGGATGAGTTGATATCTATATGCATAAATACTTTGTCACTGGTTGATGAGATTTACATCATCATATCTTGGGGACTAATGATGGACATATACAGGTTGCTAGTCTGGATGTTGTTGACAGATGCTACTGATGATAGTTGATGATAACTATCATAATCTTATTTTAGATATTTTGTCTCTATGTCATGTATATCATTCAATGTAAAGGTCATATCAAGACCCATGACGTAATATTTTATCTCTGCCTATTGTAGTCTTTTGATGAATCCCTCTTGTTCATATGATGTAATTTGTACCCCCACTATGCATGGGAACGATGATGTAATATTTTAGTCATGTATAAACAATTGGTATCTAGTATATCCCCACTTGGATGAGTCAAGTTTATCCCCACTTGTTTGGAAGAATGAATGTATGTATGAGTCATTGATGATAGGAAGGTCAAACTCACATAGTTGAGTTATAGAGTCATGTTATTTTCTTGAAAATATTTGCAGACTCTGCATGTGCTCAGGGGGAGCATGGATGATACAATACATCTTAGCATGAACAAAGGGGGAGTTCAATCAAAGAATTCAACATGTGCCTAGGCAGAGCATGATTAATATTTAGCTATTCAGATATGAAAGTCTCCTTCTCTTATGGGGAGAAGATATTGGTCCGCACTTTGCCCTTGATGTCAAAGGGGGAGAGTGACGTGGTGTTGTTGTTGCCATAAAGTCCAAAGGGGGAGATTGTTGGCATTATGATGCATGTGTTTTACTTGATGGCAACCCACTTGTAGCAGAACAACTCACTTGTACATGGTAACTGGATGGATCTACAGAAGAGATATCAGATGTGACAGAATGCATGACAGTAGTATTTATAGATGTGATGAAATGTAGGGTAGCTTCAAGGAATAAATTGAGAAGGCAACTCTCTCAGATGAAATATCACAGTATAGCAGGTAAATAGCAAGAATGAAGAAAGAAAGTTATACGCAAGTTCACTATATACCAAGTCACGTATACACGTAGTTTCACTATATACCAAGTCGCGTATACGAAATGTTACACGCAGGTTCACTATATACCAAGTCATGTATACATGCAGGTTCACTTTATACAAAGGCACGTATAATGTACACATGCACTTTCACAGAAGGAAAGGTGCGTACATGTTGAAAACTAAGTTTTAGTCCGTGGTATTTGGACCATGGTATTTGGGTATTGGTCCATAGTATTTGGTCCAAGGTATTGACCCCAGGTATTGGGTCCAAGGTATTGGTCCTACGTGGTTTTGGACCATGGTATTGAGAAAGGCCTAAGACTATAAAAGGAGGAGAAGATGATTAGGCCATGATGCAAGTCACGAATATCTGATGAAATGTGAGATCTAGTATGTAGGTTATGGGTTTATGATGCTTTGCTTGATCTGAGCCAAGGAGGAATCTCAGTGATTGATGGAGGACAAGATCTAATGATGGATCAGGATCTTATGGCTTGAAATGAATCATCTCTATATGGTTTGATCATGATTTTTCTATATCTGTATACTGATGCTTGTGATGTTTTGTAAATATTATGATCTGGGGATAACTGAAGTCTTGAATAGTTGCAAAATTATGAATGAATATTTACAGATGTATACGGAGGTTGAATTTGATAAAAGCGCATATACACGCAGGTTAGACACATCTAAGTAGTGTATACCATATGAACTATGATGTTTGAAGTTTTAGGTGGTTTTGGTTATTGATGCAAAGTTTTGAGTTCTGGTGATTGTTTACTGGGGACAGTATTCTGCATATTCAGACTGGTTGATTGTGATTAGCTTCAATTTTGGTGGATGAGATCTAATAATGGATCAGGATCATAATGACTTATCTTTATGTGATCTAATGGACTAGATCTAGTTGCTAACACATGTATTATCCTTTTGTATGTAATGATCCGGGTATGTCTGAAGTCGGGAAGTGCAATGAAGTTAGAAGTAAGTATTTGATGACATATACGCTGGTTTGTTTTGGTGAAGTTGCGTATACACGTCGGTTCGGATCTTCCAAGTAGCGTATGCACTCTAATGCATGGTTTTTTATGATACAGTTGGCTCTGAATATTGTTGCAGAGTTATGGGTTCTGCTATGTGTTCTGGTGACTGTGTTTCATGACAGGGTTTCAGTGATTAAGTTGTTGGGTGATCCAGAGAGTAATGATTGAGTATTCAATGAATGGGTAATGCAATAGTTGTATTACAGTGGTGATTGATTTTGAGCTTCAATGTTGTTGATGGGTCTAGTATGAAAATTGATTGAAACGTGGCCTTTCGATTATGGTGTTGTGTTCCAAGAGTATCCAGTTTGAAAATTTATGAAACGTGGTACATGGAGGAAGGAAGAAGGTCAGAGCCTCCTGTAGGTCGGAACCTACGTACTAGTAAATATATCGGTTAGTACAAGATCTAGGGGTGGTAGCTCCCTTCCAGTAGAAGCTGGAGAACGAAAGAAGGTTGTAGCCTTCTACAGGTAGAAGCTTGCATACTAGTATGAATTTGCACCAGTACATTGTTGTAAATAGATTTTCTTATTATTAAAAGAAGTTAGAGACGACAACAGCAGGTGGTTTTTACCCACATTGGGTTTCCACCTTACATCTTGGTGTTCATGTGTGATGCTTATGTGTAATGGTTCTTTCTGTTATTAACTACACATGGTTACTGTTTAATGTCTAATAAAGTACTGATACTCAGATTAAAGATCAACATATGATGAATTAACAGAATCATTAGTTTGTTGGATATACACTTGTTTCCTTAAACACAGTTGCGTACACACGCCGGTTGCCTTCATTGAAGTAGCATATATGAAATTGAGTAAGAAAAGAAAAGGATTATTGACTTGACTAATATTGATTCACCCCTCCCTCTCAATATTTTTTCAAACAGCCACTACAACACTTGCAAAAATATATTTTGACAGATGAATATATAGACATAAATATACTTACTTGTGAATATGCTCTTTCAACCTGTTTCCTTCTTGAATTTGATGATGATATAGATAATAGAAAAGTTCTCCTTGATGAAGATAGTTTTCTTCAAAAGTGATACTTGACTCCAAAGAGAGGGAGATCACCTTAAATCCTTTGAAGATGCCAACAACTCCTTTCTTCTTGCTTTCTTTAGATGAGTATAATTCAAGATGCTTTGATTTGATGATTTCTTCATTTTAAGTTGAGTTAGGGTATTTTGAGGTCTCCTTCCTATTAATTATGATTCGAGTGAGGATCCTAATAATGCTTTAATT
The DNA here is from genome assembly GCA_000404065.3 of Pinus taeda. Lineage (NCBI taxonomy): Eukaryota > Viridiplantae > Streptophyta > Pinopsida > Pinales > Pinaceae > Pinus > Pinus taeda. The sequence continues at coordinate 8,959 of APFE030477409.1, read as the reverse complement.
GTGGACTTCTTCTTTAATCAGTCTATGGTTTTGACACTTCCTTCAAGAGGATGAGGTAGCCTTTGTCTTCAAAATGCCTTAGAGATGAGTGGATCTCCTTGATTCTTTTGATTCCCTTGACATCCTTATATAGCCTTTGTCCTTGAGTGCATGAGTGTCCCTTATTGAAGTTCCCTTCCTTGACTTGTCACCTTATCTCGGAAACCATGTTGAGAAATCTAGGGAAGAGAGATGAGGTGATTTCTCTAGCAATGGTAACTGCTTGTGAATACATTTTACTTCTATTAACTAGGTTCTTCTTTAGCTTGATTAATATTGTGTTATTTTCATCAAAATACTATCAAAATATTAATAACAATGATATAACGGGCACAAGATATAGGCAATCATCCAGGGCCAAAACATCCCCAATATTGAGAGGAAACCCATAAAATTCTTCTTCTTATAGAACCTTTAATTGATGAATTCCAAGGCCAAGACCCTTGACCTACTAAAATCTCCAAGAACAAGTCACAAGACCTTTTGAACAACTTCTTCTTCTCTTCTAAGCCAACGCTTGACAAAGTGTCTTCTTACACTTCTGATCTCAACTTCTCTAAAATTTAGCCTCTTTACATAGACCTATAATTTTCGACTTGCCTGAAATCATTGCAATTTCACAAGTGTGACTTCATTGGAGGATTTTGGTGAGGTTCCTTCCCTTTGATTTACTTGGACACTTCTCCTTTTGATATAAACTAACAAGAATTCTTGTTTAGTGACCCTTTTCTTGGCTTCTTCAAGGACTAATGTGACCTCACTGTAGAAACCCTAACTGTAGTCACACATGTGAGGAAGATCACCCAAAAAAAATGCCAAAATAATTTGATCTTCTTCTCTTTCCCTTCACTGGATGAGAGGCTTCTTTCTACCCTTTACTCACACTTCTTCTATTTCAGATGCTTGATGGATGATATTCCAAGTGAGGCCAAGTCCTCCTTTATATAGTGATTTGTCCATGTAAATAAGTTGAGTTGTCCTTTTGTCTAGGCTGAAATCTCCTTCTAGAATGATGTATAGCTTCCTTGGAAGGCCGAATTGATTGAGTACTTGTGACGAGGTCTTAGAGGTTTTTTTTACTCTTCTAATGACTCAAATAAATTTTATTTTACAATATTTAACATGACCAAATGGGTCTTCAATACATGACAATGACACAATTGACTTTATGACTTAATGACCAATCCTAATAGCTCATAATGGGAGCTTGATCTATAAAATTCGTTGAGCATGAAACCTCTGTCTCAAGCATAACTAAAAATAATTCTTATTTTTCTTCTTTTCATTAATTACATAGAATCATGATTACACATGTCATTATGAATACTGAACCTAGTTACATATTTCAACAAGATTAATAATAAATTTAGTAATTCATTTTTTTATATATTAGTTATTTTATAAATGGTATAACATTTATATTATTTTCTAAATTATATAATGCTCACATTAATTAATTTATTATTTTCCTTTAACGCTTATTCCTCTAATCATTTTTCATCTCTATAGTATATAATTTCATGGTTGGATCAATTCATTCATCAAGGTCTTGATGATGAACCACACTTAGTGGTTCGAAACGCGTTGACTAGAAATATTGAATGTGATTTACCGAAAGGATTCTCTCAATAGTAATTAGAGAATTTAATAAAGAAAATGTCAATTAATTCTAAAAATATAATTGAATTCAAATTGATAATTAAACTCAGAAATAGAAAATCAGAGATTGGACTTGAAGATTTATAAGCAACAACAAAATTATAGAAAGTGTGTCTTGAGAGAGTAGCAAATGGGTGACTAAAGGAGATGAACATAGAATTAGTTCAAAAATATTTTGTAGAAGAGAAGCCTCAAGATTTAAGTTTAGAAATTAATGAAAGAGGGATCTGAAAGGCTATATAGGTAGGTGCTTGCACAACGTGGAGTTTGTTCTTCCTTGTAGGTGGTGTTGATAAACAAGGAGTTGATGTATCCTTTAGGTTGGTGACTGAAAATTCAGCAAGTTAGTGCTTGCAAAGAGAAAGGAGTTTGAAGCCTTCAATAGGCTGTAGCCTACATAAATTGATGTAACCTAAAGTTGTAGATTTATTTTTTATAATAATTAAAAAGAGATCGTGGATTTCCCTGTTGGGTTTCCACGATAAGATATTGTTTCCAAACTTTATGAGATTGGTGTGATGTTATTTATTACTATGTTGATAAGTATTTTTACATTGAGAAAGGAACTTTTAAAATTGTTAAAACGTTGATTCACCCCCTAGTACTTTCATCTTAGGTCCCTATAATACTAGTGTATTCCCCTTATTTTTATTAGTATATCCCCTTATTGTTATTGTTGTGCCCATGTATCCCCCATGTTGTTATTGTTGTGCCCCATAGAAGCCCGCTATTGTTATTGTTGTGCCCTTACATTATTAGTGTTACATTGTATATTGTGACTCCTTAGATTCCTATATATACCAAGGAGGTCTTATCATTTTAATAATCCAAAAATTGTTAATTTATGTGATGTAAAGGAGTTTTCCTCCTCCAAGAGGGTAATTTTTAAGTCGTTGATCTATCTTTTTTGCGAGCTGGTTGCATAAATTTTGGTATTAGAGCTTTAGAGTAGGGTTTCACTTCTTCAAACAGGACACCTTGGAATATTTTCTATAAATTGTTTTCAATGAGGCCTCAAAAGCTGAAATTTTAATCATGTAGAGTCGGAATCTTCGTGAACGTTTCGTAAAAACTTCAGATCTTGTTTCGCTATATTTTCAGAGATATGATCTGGGGAATTTAGGGTTTTTGCAGGCTCCAGAATTCAATCTCAAACGGGTGACCTAGGGAAAATAGTCATAAATTTCTCTCCAAATAACAGATTTGAATTTTGTAAAACATGACTGAAATTTCATGGATGCTAGTGTTTTGTGTATCATTTTCAGAGTCGAAGGTTGAAATAGTGACACATGGCACGCTGTACAATTTAGCTCTACTGAACTAGTCTATAATCAGGTCATCGTGGGACATCGAGAATAACTCTTTCTTAAAGAATCCAATCTCAGTCTGAATTGTGGGGTTGGAAAGAAGACTCGTAGGGATACTAGATGATAAAATTTTAGACCTTAGAGATCCGAAATTATAGAGATACAACAAATTCAATAGCGAGCTCCTAAAAAGAAAGAAAAAGATGTATATTGTTTTAAATTTTACATAACTTTTGTTTGAAAAATTAGTTTGATTCCAAGGGAATATTGAAGCATAGATATCAGTATTGGGTTCTAAAATTCCTCCCAAAAACAATAAATATATTCCCATTAAGTCCTCATAAATCTCTACTATGATGCATGAAGAGGAAGAATTGCAACATGATATATCCAAATTATGGGGCCAAGTGCAACAAATTTCACTCTCACAAAGAACAACAAAAGATGAACTAAAAGCGGAGATTCATGGCTTAAAATGGGATATGGAGGGTTTAAAATCAGACATGGAATGTTTTAAGGATGGAATGGAAGCTAAGATGGATGGTTTGAAACCAGGTGTGGATGGTCTGAAGGAAGGTTTAACATAGTTGTTGCAAGAAAGACTTCCCGGTGGTGACAAGGTAATCCATAAAAATCATGATGAGGAAAAAAGGAATATGAATTATGATTTTAGAAACTATAATGTGGGATTTAAGAAACAACACATTAAAAATATATATATGAGGAAGTTTGATGGCAAGGATCTATAACATGGATACTACAAGTTTGATGGAGAAATATTTTGATCTAAATTATGTGCAACACACACAAAAGGTATGCATTACATATTTATGTTTATAACCCAATCAATTTGTATGGTATCGATAGTTTTTTTTCTCATAAACCACTTGTCACTTGGTCAATTTTTACAGAGGAAATGATAGCACATTATGAGGATACAAAGAGAAGCACCTTCTTTAGCCAATTGATAAATCTCAAACAAAAGTGTTTAATGGCAAAGCACATTGAGGACTTCCAAAAAATGAATATTGGGGTAATTGATATTCCAAAGGTGTTGGAAGTAATACTAAGAGGGGGCTGAATCAGTATTATATGATCAATAATTTTTCTTTTCTCAAATAGATTTATATACGCAACTTCTGTAAAGTGAACTAGCATGTACATGGAACTATAATTAGAGAAACCGACATACACCCAAAAAACTTGTGATTTAGACAATTTATCATGTGTTGATCTTTAACTAGTGCATTAGTACCTTATTAAATAGAACAACAAAAATAGAATAAACCATCACACATAAGCAACACACATGAACACCAATATTTAAGGTGGAAACCCAATGTGGGTGAAAACCCCCTGCTGTTGTCGTCTTTGTCTTCTTTTAATAATAAGAAAATCTATTTACAATTTTGTACTTGTGCAGACTCATACCAGTATGCAGGAACCCAGTTGCAGAAGGCTACAACCTTCTCTCGTTTTTTAGCTTCTACTAGAAGGGAGATGCAACCCCTAGCTCTTGTACTAGCCAATGTGATTACTAGTACATAGGCATCAACCTACAGAAGGCTACGACCCTCTCTCTTCCTCCAGGGACCACGTTTCATACATTTTTAGATTGGATGCTCCTGGTACACAAAAATACACATGAAGGCCTCGTTTCATCAAATTTTCATACTAGACCCTTCAATAACTCTGAAACTCAAACTGCATCAGGCAATAATCAATTAATCTGAACAATCAGATCACTGTCACCAAAACATTGTGCTGAACCCAGAAACTCGCATCATCATTCTGAACCAGCTGCAACCTCAAAAATCACACATCAGAATTTATATGCTACTTTACTAGACCCAACCTTCATGTATATGCTACTCGCTGTAATCAAACCTGCATATACCTTCAACATTGCTGAAACATAAAATCTCTTAATCAAGTATGTACCAACTAGAAGTAAGCTGACCATATACTATCTATTTACAGATCTTTAAACATGAATTATCAGAGATTACCCTTCTCACTTATTCAATCAAATACTAAACTCCTTATGTATTTAGATTTACATTCAGATCTAAGAAGACTTCATTGATAGATAGCAGTAAAACAACATAATTGATCAAATAGATCAGTCAGATTTGAAGAAGAGGCTTTTCTTTTATATACACTATTTTGAAGAGTATAACCTGCGTGTACATGTGCTTTTGTAGAGATGTACCAAAATACAGATCTGCCAATATTAACTCATAACTTCGCTACAGTTACAGACTTCAGAAAAACCCAGATTATGACATTTAAAGAATAAAACAGGTGTACATAATCAGATCTAGCCCAATCAATATTAGATCATTCAATAATAAGTCATTTCAGGTCTCATGATCGTGATCCAACATTGAATTCAAGGTGCACAAAGTATTTCAAATCAAATCACAAACATAGCCCTTGCAACATAAAATATACTTCAGATAGAAGTATTCCTTCGAAACCCATACTTGCACACTTGGCCTTATGATCTTCTCCTCCTTATATAGCTTTAGGCCCTTTATCAATACCTTGGACCAAAACCACTTAGGACCAATAGCTTGGACCAAATACCTAGGGTCAATACCTCAGACCAAATACCTTGGACCAAATACCTTGGACCCAAATTACCTTGGACCAAATACCTCGGACCAAAATATTGGTTTTCCGGCATGTATGCTCTTTTCCTCCTATGGAAGTGTGATAGTATATGTAGATGCTATTTTTTTTGTGGATTAGTGTGTATATGTTGTTTTGACTATGTACACCTACATATACTTCTTAAACTTCTTTTCATCAGCCTTTTCCTTTACCATTTTTATTCTGATCAGTAGACCTTAGTTCCATCTTCCTGTTCTTCTGTACCACTGCCCTGTTACCTCTGAATATACCTGTTGTACTGTGAGTTGCCTTTTACCAAACCTAAATTAACCTGTGAGTGAGTTACCATCAAGAAAAACACTTGTATCATAATGCCAACAATCTCCCCCTTTGGACTTGATGGAAACCATGAAGGTGTTGATTATTGCAAGCTGTAGAAATTGTTAGAGATAACATGCAACACCAAAATACACCAAAATAATCTCCCCCTTTGACATCAAGAGCAAAGGGCCAACCAAGAAAATTTCCTCCTTTGATATACGTTCTGTTGTTCGTGCTCCCCTTAAGTACATGCCGAGTCTATAGAGATATGATTTAAAAGAATAACATGACTCTATAACTCAACTAAGTGAGTACGAACTCCTTATGACCAATGAGTCATACATACATCAATCACCCAACCAAGTGGGGATATACCAAACATTTATACATGACAGAAATACAACAAATATTACATCATCCATCCCATGCAAAGTGGGGGTACGAATTACATCATTTTTCCAATAGGACTCAGTCAAATATATAAGAAGTCATATCACACCCTAGACCTTTACATGTTTAAAAAAAATGATATAAATATCTGAAGCCATAGATGAACTCAAGTACCATAATGCCAACAATGCAAAATGCGTGTGAAGGCTAATGCTCCCCCTGAACCTGCTACCTGGGCATTTTCAACAAGCCATTCATTAAGGCATCTTTGTCAGTCAAATAAAAATCAATGAGCAAAGCATATTGTCAGACTGTAATCATCAACATCAGACGGAGCACCCATATCAAAGTTTGACCCACTATTTTTATGTCAGAAAAACATATAATCTCCTTCATCCATAGAAACCCGCCTGTATATGCAACTAAACTTCATGAAACCCACGTATAATAACCTTCCTTTGAAAAAATGGATTTAACAGAAAGATGATGCAGCAACTACTCCCAGCTTTCGTCTGAGATATTCAGATGTTTCTCTGGGCACTTGTTTAGTGAATATATCAGCAACCTGCCCTTTGGAGGGAACATACTCCAATTTGACCTTTTGTTGAAGCACTTATTCTCGTAGAAAATGGTACTTGATGTGTATGCGATTGGTCTTGAAGCGCGTGACTGGATTTTTTGAAATACAGATGGCGCTTGTATTATCACATAGAATGGAGATGGGTGGAGTACATGTGATCTGAATGTCTTTCATTGTTTGGATCATCCAAAGTAGTTGTGTGTAGCAAGATGCAGTAGTCACATCTTCTGCTTCAGCTATAGATAAGGAGATCAAACTTTGTTTCTTGCTGAACCATGACACTAATCGAGAACCCATATAGAATGCACCTCCACTAGTGCTCTTTCGATCATCAACACTTCCTGCCCAATATGCATTTGTATATGCATGAAGAGTAAGGTCTGTATCTTTAGGATACCATAGTCCAAAGTTCTAAGTTCCTTGAAGACATTTGAATATTCTTTTGACTGCCTGGAGATGTGATTCCTTTAGATTTTCTTGGAAACTTCCAACAATTCCTATTGCATGTATGATGTCAAGTCTGGTACCTATTAGATAGCGCAGACTTCCAATCATAGATCTGTAAGTTGGTTGGTTTACTGCTGGAGATTCATCGTTAGAGCTAAGACTACATCCTGTTACCATTAGAGTACATGCTAGTTTAGAATCTTCCATCTTGTACTTCTTCAAGATCTGCTTGAGATATTTGGTTTGTGAAAGAAAGATACCATCTTTTGTTTGTTGTACTTGTAGACCAAGAAAATAAGTAAGTTGACCAAGTAACAACATTTCAGATTCTTGCTGCATTACTGAAGCAAACTTTTGACTCATGGATTCTTCATTTCTACCAAAGATGATATCATCAACATAAACAACAATAATTGGTAGTTTACCATTTTCAATATTTGTGTATAAATTTCTATCTACAGAACCTTTTGTGAAACCTTGTTGCTATAGATATTTGTCAAGGAAGTAATACCAAGCCCTTGGAGCCTGTTTTAGACCATAGAGAGCCTTTTTGAGCTTGCATACTAGTTTTGCATCATTTCTAAGAATGAATCCTTCTGATTGCTCAATATACACTTCTTCTTCTAAATCTCCATTAAGGAACACTGATTTTACATCCATTTGATATACTTTGAATTTTCGAAAACTAGAAAGGGCAAGAAACATCCTTATAGCTTCAAGTATGGAAACAGGTGCAAAGGTTTCTTCAAAATCTATACCTTCTTGTTGAGCATACCCTTTACAAACAAGTCTTTCCTTGTTTCTAATAACTTCTCCATTTTCATTCAATTTATTCTTAAATATCCATTTTGTTCCTATAACATTTTTATCATGAGGTCTAGGAACTAAGTCCCAAGTATCATTCTTTTCAATTTGGTATAATTCTTCATCCATGGCCTTGACCCAACATTCAACTTTGCATGCTTCATGTACATTCTGAGATTCTGTGGAGGATAGTAATGCGAGATAACTTGAGGTCCCTGTAAGAGTTCTTCTTGTCTATACTCCAGAACCTTTTTCTCCTAGAATTTGAGATTCTGGATGATTCTTCTGAACATACCTAGATGGAGTCTTCTCCTTGTCTGTTGTATCTTCTTCCGATTCTTCATTGGTTTCTTCTTCAATATCATTTTGATTTGATGCAGGAAATAAACTACAACATCAATGATTTCAATAATTTTTTGAAGTCTTTTATTATAACATTTGTATCCTTTACTTCTAGAAGAATAACCAAGAAGAATATCTTCGTCTGCTCTAGGTTCAAACTTACCAAGTTTTTCATCAATCCTTTTGATAAAAAATTTGCTTCCAAAAACTTTGAAGTGTTTTATAGTAGGAGGCTTACCATACCAAAGTTCATGTTGAGTTTGATTGCTATTTACCCGAACATTTTCTTTGTTGAGAATAGTCATGGCAGTAAATGTAGCTTAACCCTAGAAGGTTTCAGGAGTTCCAGATTCATCTAGCATAGCTCGAGCCATTTTTTAAACTATTCTATTCATCCTCTCTACCATATCATTTTGTTGAGGAGTTCTCGCGGTGGAGAATTGCCTTTTTATTC
>APFE030477408.1:0-10060 GCA_000404065.3 Pinus taeda | reverse complement strand
GGTGGAGGTGGAGGAGGTGTTGGTGGCGCTGGTGGAGGAGTGGGTGGAGGTGGAGAAGAAGGGGTTACTGGTGGTGGTGGTGGTGGAGGAGTAGGAGGACAAGGCAGAGGTGGAGGTGGTGGCGAAGAAGTAGGAGGAGGTGGAGGTGGAGGTGGATGTGGAGGTAGAGGTAGATGTGGAGGTGGTGGTTGAACCAGAGGTGCAAGTGGAGAAATACGAGGTGGATGAGGAGGAGGTCATGGTGGAGGAGGTAGATGTGGTGGAGGTGGAGTTGGAGGAGGAGGAGGAGGAGTCTGTAGATGGGAGGTGGTGGTGGAGGTGGAGGATATGGTGGAGGAGGAGGAGGAGGAGGTGGTGGTGTAGGTGGAGGATATGGTGGAGGAGGAGGAGGAGGAGGTGGTGGTGGTGGTAGTGGATGAGCAGGAGGTGGAGATGGAGGTGGAGGAGGTGGAGAAGGATGAGGTGGACATGGAGGAGGAGGAGATGTAGGTGTAGGAGGAGAACGGGGAGGATGAGGAGGAGGAAGGGGTTGTGGGGAGGTAGAGTTGTAGGTGGAGGAAGAGGTGGTGGAGGTTAAGTTGGAGTTGGAGGAGGAGGGGGTGGATGCTCTGGAGGTGGTGGTGGTGGGGGAACTGGAGGTGGATGTGGTGGAGGAGGAGGTGGTGTAGGCTAATATGGTGGAGGAGGAGGCAGAGGTGGAGGTGGAGGTGGTGGAGGTTAATGTGTAACGGGAAGAAGAGGCGAAGGAGATGGAAGTGGATGTGGAGGATGAGGCGGAGGTAGAAGAGGAGGAAACGTGTGAGGGGGAGATGATGGAGGTGGTGTGGGTGGTAGAGACAAAGCTAGGAGAGGAGGTAGAGCAGGAGGGGAAGGAGGTGGAAAATGGTGGTTGGAGGAGAAGTGGTGGTGGAGTGGAGGAATCTGGAGGAGGAGGTAGAGGGGAGGTGGAGGTGGTGGAGGAGGTGGTGAGTAGGAGGTTGTGTAGGTGGATATGGTGGTGGATGAGGTGGATGTGGAGGTGAATGTGTAGGTGGAAGAAGAGGTGCAAGAGGTTGAAGTGGAGGTGGAGGTGGTGGTGGTGGAGGAGGAGAGGGTGGTGGAGAAGGCAGAGCAAGAGAGGAATGTGGTAGAGGAGGAGGAAGGAGAGGTGGAGGTGGAGGAGAACGAGGAGGAGGTGGATGAGAAGGGGGAGGTTGAGGTGGTGGAGGTGGAGGTGGTGGTGGATTAGGAGGTGGTGGATGTATAGGTGGAGTGGAGGAGGAAGAGAAGATGGAGGTAGTGGAGAAGGAAGTGGAGGAGGAGCTGGAGGAGGTTGAAGTGGATGAGGAGGAGGAGGAGATGGTGGATGTGGAGTTTGAGGTGGAGGTCGAGGTGAAGGTGGAGGTGGAGGTTGAGGTGGATTAGGACCAGGTGGAGGTGGAGGGGGAGGAGGAGGAGGGGGTTGAGAGTGAGGAGGTGGAGGTGGAGGAGGAGGAGGGGGATGAGAGGGTGGAGGTTGAGGTGGTGGAGGTGGAGGTGGTGGTTGAGTAGGAGGTAGTGGAGGAGGTGGAGGAGGAGGAGAAGATGGAGGTGGTGGAGAAGGAGATGGAGGAGGAGGTGCAGGTGGAGGTGGAGGTTGAGGTGGATTAGGAGGAGGATGTGGTGGAAGTAGAGGAGGAGGAGGGTGTTGAGGTGGAGGTAGTGGAGGTGGTGGTGGATGCGGAGGTGGAGGTGGAGGTGGAGGATGAGGCGGAGGAGATGAAGGTGAAGTTAGAGGTAGATGTAGAGGAAGTGGTGGTGTAGGTGGACGAAGAGGATGAGGTGGAGGAGATGAAGGTGGAGTTGGAGGTAGATGTAGAGGAAGTGGACGAAGAGGATGAGGTGGTGGTGTAGGAGGTGGAGACAAAGGTGGAGGCGTAGTCGAAGGTGGAGGAGGAGGTGGAGGTGGAGGTAAGGGAAGAGTAGGTGTAGGTGGGGGAGGAGAAAAGAGGAGGGGGAGTTTGAGGTGGAGGTGTAGGAGGGGGTCAAGGTTAAGGTGATGGAGGTGGTGAGGGATGTTGAGGTGGTGGAGGAGGAGGAAGAGGAGAAGGTGGTGGAGGTGGAGGTGGAGGAGAAGGTGGGTGGAGGTGGAGGTGGAGGAGGAGGAGAAGGTGATGGAGTTGGAGGTGGAGATAAGAAATTTAATTTAAGATTCATGTCTTAAATTAAAATATTATATTGTCAATCTCTCCTCCACTGTTGGAAATGAAAGCTACAGTCTCATGAATGAAGAACATATCTCTTCACACACATAATATCCTAGTATTAAATGATAAGTAATACATCTAGGAAGATTTCCCCCATGTACAAATATAGTCATTCAAGTACATGAAATTTCCTTACCATTTAAATCTAATACCTTGGGAAAGAATTTGTAATATTTTTAAAGATTAAAATATTACTATGAATTTTCCAACACATTCCATCTAGTTGAAATATATTCCATCAAACTTAATAATTAAATTAGAACTATGGAAGATCTATTCTTCCGATTACAATAATTATACGCATATCTATTTTGACATTTGTTTTCAATTTAAGTTAAAAGAAAATGTTAACATTAAATTAACAAACTAGGGAAGCCATATAAATTAAACACACATATAAATTATCTAAATTATAACTTGATTACAAGTTATATTGTGATTATCTACAGTAACATTTTTTTGCATACATATTTCAAAAGAATAATCTTAGTGGATAATATTAGCGGTGAAATTTACCACTTGGACAACATTTAAGGGTTTCCAATTTTGAATGGAATATTTTTTTGTATCATAGTGCATTATTAATAGTAGCCCCAAAATTATTTTATTAGAAAAATTGGTATAGAGGTTAGCATAGCCTTATTTCAAGGGAGATCTACAAAACTAAAATAGCTCCCGAAATACTAATTTCCATTTACCCCAATTTTCAAGGACGAGGATTTATGGTAGCCATTTCTGCCTTCTCATTTGGTTTAAAATGATATCTTTATTTGTTTATTAAAATAATTTACTAAAGTGTTATAAACCCTAAAACCTAAACCCTAATCATTTTAGAACATTTAAAAAACTGTTTTGTAATTTTTATTTAAGTGTTTATTAAAATAATTTACTAAAGCGTTATAAACCTTAAAACATAAACCTGAAACCCTAAACCATAAACCCTCAAACCCCCAAACCTAAACCCTAATCGATTTATAACATTTTGAAAAGAATTTTATACTTCTATTTAAGTGTTTATTAAAAGAATTTACCGAAGTGTTATAAATCCTAAACCCTAAACCCTAAAAACTAGTTTTCTTTTTAATATTCTAAAAAGTGTTTTGTAATTTTAGTGTTATAAATCCTAAATCATAAAATCTAAACCCTAAAACCTAAAACCTAAAAGCTAAACCCTAAACATGAAACCCTAAATCCCAAGCCGTAAAACCGAAAGGTAAACCCTAACACTAGGAGTTTGATAACATTTTAGAAATCATTCTATAACATTTATTTAAGTTTTTATTAAAAGAATTTACTAGAGTGTTATAGAACCTAAACCCTAAACCCCAAACCCCAAATCCTATATGCTAATTCTTAAAGCCTTTGTAACTTTAAAAGAATTTTTCTCCTCCTCTCCCACCCTTTGTAACTTTAAAAGAATTTTTCTCCTCCTCTCCCACCGCCTCTCCCTCCTCCTCCTACCTTCATCTCCTCTCCTTCTCTCTCCCCTGTCCTTAGCCTCTTCTCCCTCATCCTCCTCCCACTGCTCCTTCTTTGTATCCACCTCCCCCACCCCTCCTCTTGCTCCTCCTCCACAACTCTGTCATCCTCCTCACTCCTCCTTGCCTCCCACTGCCTCCACCTCCTCCCCCCTCCACCTCCGCCTCCTCCTCCTCCTACCTTTGCCTCAACCCTCTCTCCCACACCTCCACCTATGCCTCTCCCCCAAGTTCCTCCCCCTCCCTTCCCCTCTCCTACCTCTACCCCTCCTCTATTGTCTCCTCTCCCCCCCATAGCCTTGTCTCCTTTGCCTCTTCGCCATCATCTCCTGTGACATCCACCCCCTCTAACTCCTCCACCTCCTACCACATGCGTCCTCCTCTTCCCCTCCCTGCCTCATAGGGGATTCACTAAGTGAACCTCTCACCTATCACGTGCGTTTGTGGCATATTAAAAATACACATAACTTGAGTACATATTGGAAAATGCCTCTAAAAATAACATTATTTAACCCCCTACCAATATAAACTCAATATAGCTTCCCAATTTAAGAAACCACTACTTTCACTAGATATTGTAGGTATCCATTTTTTCTTTTACGTTTTTTACACCACTTTATATTTTTCATTAACTTTGAGATCCATTTTTTATATTTTCCAATATAAAAAACCTTTACCCCTATATATCCGCCGATATATTATGTCATTTTTTCCTCAATATATATTCCCCAATATGAACCCACATTGTATGATATTCCCCCCTTTGCCTCTACCTCTCCCACTTCCTCCTTTCGCTCCCTCCTCCGCTGCCTTTCGCTCCTTTTTCTCCCCGAGACCCTCTTCCCCCTCCACCTCCTCCCCTCTCACCTTCTCCTATTCCTCCTCCACCTTCTTCGCCTCAACCTCTTCCCCTTCCTCTCTTGCTTACACCTGCTCCACATCCCGCCACCTCCTCTGCCTCCCTGCTAGCCCCCTCATCTACCACTACCCACTCCTCCTCCGAATCTACATCCCCCCTCTTCCTCTTCCTCCACAACCACGTCCTCCTCTACCTCCTCCTCCACCTATCGTCGTTTCCTCCTCCTTCCTACCTCCCATCCCTCCACCTCAACCTCTCCCCCTACCTCCATCCCCTCTCCTCCCTCTCCTCCTCCTCTCCTTCCTCCTCTCCTCCCTCCCCCTCCTCCTACTTCGCCTCTTCCCCATCCTCTCCTACCGTGTCCCCCTCCTCCTCCACCTCCTACACTTCCTCCCCCGAATCCTCCTCCTCTTTCCTCCCGCCTCCATTCCCGATCTTGTCACCACCCCTGCTAGTGCCTATCCTCCCCTGCCCATCCACCAACCTCCTCCTCCTCCTCTTGTCGCTCCTCCTCCCCCTCCCCAACCTCTACCACTTCCTTCTCAACCTCTACCTTTTCCCTCCTCCTCCATCTCATCTCCTCCTCCTCCCCCTTATCCTCCTAAGAAAAACATAAAAAGAAAAAATAATTACATATCATTTGATTCTCTTTATTTATAGTATTTTACAATTTTTCAGATTTCCTCCATTATCCAATCCTCTCATCTTCCTAAAAAAACATTAAAAAATTAAATATCATTTCATTCTATTTATAATACTTACAATATTTACAAATTTCCATATTTCTTTAAAATGATAATTCACATATCAGTACATAAATGTTAATCAAACAAACAATCTACATAAAAAATAAATCAATATAAATAATTAATTTTGCAAACAACAATTCAAGTAATCAAAATTATATCCAAAAGCACAATTACCATAGACAAATTCTGTAGACCCCATAAATAATTAACGTACAACCACAACGAAACTTCAGAAAACCTCCACTTGTAGTAGAGGTAAGTACGATGGAACACTACTAGCCATCTTCTATATTTAATAATAGTATTGCAATTTTCCATTTCCTATGGTTTTATGTGGTCTCAAATGTAATTGCAAGTAACTTCCTCAACATTGGAGCAAATCATGTTACGGTGGTTGAAACACAAAATACAAAATCAACATTAGTGTATGCTAATTGGTCATTGTCTTGTTTTCAATACATGGGCTATTAAGACATATTTTTAATCCAGTGGTGAATTAAGAAAATATACTTGTAACGACTCTATTTCAACTAATTCATCACCACTATACGCACTTGTAGTGCTCCGTTTCAACTAATTGATTACCATTATACCAGAACAGAACATAACCAACATAACGATGCTTTGAAATTGCAACCATTTAGTTTTTGTTGTTATTTGGGTTTATATGTTAGAAGAAAATTTAATTTCCTAGAGATGGGTGAGGAATAACTGCAATTGGGTCTAATGAGAGAGGAATATTAATAAGAATATGCCCTTCTATGGTAGAGAATCGTTGTTACAGGTGCTTCATCTTCCTGTGGATGAGACTTTCAAGGTCCTTATCACATATTGAATCGCGTACAATGAGATTTATGTATATTTAATTATGTATATTTAAAGTGCCACACTATACAAAAAGATTTAACTTTGAGTATTACGAACATATTTAGTCAGAGTTAAGTGAGTTTATTTGTAGAAAAATATTTATACACTCAAGTTATAGACTAGATTTCATATGGCTAGTTTAATATATTACAACACTAATTTGAAATGGAGCTTTTAAATTTATAAAAATAATTCTAATAAACACACACTTTTAAATTTATAAAACTAATTCTAACAAACATGCAAGGCAAAAATTGTAATTAAGTTGCATTGTAGAGGAGACTTAAATTAGGAATAAATGTAAGCTTTATCTTTCAAAAAATGCAGCTGGTTAAGTTGATGGAAATAAAAACATATTTTAATTCCATAAGAAGAGATCGGTCGGTTTTGCATGATGGATAGAGTAAACTCGTATGGAACCAATAAAAAAATTAATTGAATATGGATAGAGAACAATAAAAGATTGGCGGTTATGCGTGATGGATTGATTAAACTAGCATGAAACCAATAAAAAGTTAATTGAACATAGAAAGAGAAAAATAAAAGAGTTAATTAGATAAATATACTATAATCACTTAAAATTTTGATTAAACAAGGACATACTCATCATGTTTTTGGGAAGTAGTTCAATTATTAAAATTGATTTTGGAATTCATTAATCATAAATTTTTAAATTTAGTAGACATGGAAGATTCCTTGAAAATTCATGGAGTTATTGTTGGGAAACTCTTGAATCAAAATGGAAGGTATTACATAATTGGAGTTCAAATTGGTTGCGAGGGATGATGAAGGGTTTGCATCATATTTAAGTCTTGTCTCTCCTCTCTTCTCGATTGAGCTCATCCAAGAAATCAATGCTACCATTCCCTGCAGCTGAGGATGACATAAACACCATACCAAGAAATGAACGTAGTTAAATTTGCAACATTTGCAATCAAATTGATAAAAGGCAATCATAACATGGTCGAGCTTAAAATCACACCATGTAAATGCAATTCGATAGCATCCATGCATACAATCATTTATCTCCATGAACTCAAAAGTTGTAAATTCTCTCATTCAAACCACGATGACCAACAGAGACTCAAACGACAGACTTACTCACTAACTCAGACTCAAACCAACCACATCCAAGTACATAGATGTGCCAATCCGAACATAGATAGAGGAGGACCAAAACACAACAAAAAAATAAAAATTGGGATATATATATATATAGCAATTTCTCCACTTTCTTCTACGGCTATATTTACTTCCCACACCGTTTGAAGGTTTCATCCACTCCCAATTTTCATGATTTCCATAATATATCACACCATTATCAGAGTGTGATAGATTTCTATTTTGAATATAACAAATTTCACCATCATGTTTCTGTTCTACACATGCCCATACATATCAGAGTGTAATACATTTCTTTTTTCACATAATATAACAAACACAAACAACCCCAGGCATTGTCGAACTACAATAACTTGCTAGAGTTTCTAACAAACTACACGTGCCCACTACTGGCCATAAATTCATTTGAATGTTCGATGAACACTAGGCATAAATTATAACAAACTTGACGTATATGTACTTCTCACACCTTTTGAAGGTTTCATTGGCTCCCAATTTTCATGATTTCCATAACATATCATGCCATTATCAGACTGTGATAGATTTCTTTTTTGAATATAACAAATTTCACCATCATGTTTCTATTATACATGCGCCCATACATACTGGAGTGTAATAGGCTATTTTTGTTAGACAATATAACAAACGTGCATTGTCAAACTAGAATATGTAGCTTCCTTGTCAGATTTTATAGCAAGCTACACATGCCCACTAGGCATAAATTCATTTGAAGGTTCAACGAACACTAGCATAAATTATAACAAAATAGCTACCAAAATCCCCTTTTTTGCAAATTGGGGTGAATGAAAGTTGTAGCTCTTCATGAGCTAATTTATCTCTTTCTATTCTCCCTTGAAATAAGGTTATTCCAACCTCCACACATGATTCTTTTATAAAGTAAATTTTGAGTAATTATTAGTAATGAACTATGAGTAAATAAAATTTCCCAAACAAATTTTTAAACCCTTTAATTTTCTGCATAGGCAAAATTTCACTCCTAAATTTTCTTCACGATGATTATTCGTTATTCAACTCTGCATGAAAAAAAATATTATAAATAACGAAAAAATAATATATAGTAAATTCATAATTTATTTTATTTTTATGTGTTTTTTAGCCCATGAAATGAGAGAGGTATCATGGGGTTCCTATTTTGATGTTTATCATCAATTGATACCAATCTCCACTTACCATTAATTTTATTTTATTTGGCTTCCATAATTTTTCTAAATTTAATTTTAAGATTTTTTAAATTAAAATCAAAGTAAATTCCAAAATAGATATGATTATTATTATGCTAGTAGACAAAGTAGATATTTCATACTAATAACTTAATTGTTATGGTTGTTGTCGACTTTTAACTTCCATGGAATGTTGGAATATACATAGTAGTAATGATATATCATGATAAGGTTTGTGTGCAATTTAGGTATTCTTTTTTAATAAATTTATCTCAAATTAATTAATTTCAGAAAATTTCATAATTATACATGTCACATTGGGAATCTGGTATTGGTAATCCATGGTATTACCATATGGTATTGTAAGAAGATATATTTACTATATTATAGTATCCACGGGAAGTGGGAGTCAATCTACATGTCTAAAATTATTGTTATATGTTTTATAACCCTTACATTAAATTTTTTTATAATAATAATAAAGTTATAATTCAATTAACTTTTACTATTTTTTTTAATTTGGACAATGTTACATGTATAATGGGTGTAGAGTTTTGATTGTTATCACACATTAATTTCTATATTTTTTATCAAACCATTGACTAGATGAGTGCAATGGTTATAATAAAAGAAAAAAATCATTTTCTAGTCAAATCTTTGCAACAATCTTTTTAATTAAATTGAAAATGAGAAAGTGTCAAAACCACATTTTAAATAAATCTCAATTATTTATTCACAACTAATATTAAAAATAATCCTAGCATCAATCTATTAGTTGCTGATGATTAAATTAAAATTCTAGAATTCCAATTCCAAGGTATACACTCCTATCAACATAGTGAAATTAAGCAAGCATACATATGTTGTCACATATATGTATTTTAAATTTGTAAATTATGTTTTCCCATATTTGTTTCTTAATCACTAATATCTACATTAATGTGCATAAACATATATTTGTAATATTATTTTTTTAATATTTAATTTTTTCATTTTCTCCTTGTTTTCTGTAATCAATGCTAAGTTATATCCGGAAGCCTTTTGTTGAACTTTGATGTTGAGTTCAATTTGAAGAACTTTAATCTATGAAATATTTTTCTATTAAAATTATGCAAAACCCCTCATTTAATAAATGTGAAATATGGGAAACACTTTCCATGTCATTTGAAAGATGAGAATATTGAAATATCAAAATAAACTTTTAGATGGTTAATAACAAATTAAAAAAATAAGGAAAATATGAAAATATATTTAAATCTCATACATACTGGAATATAGCTAAGTATAAAACACGCGTCATACATACCGGAATATACAACACGCTCCCATACATACCGGAGTGTAATAGATTTCTTTTGTGAGATAATATAGTTGAGTATAAAACACGCGCCGTACATACCAGAATATACAACACGCTCCCATACATACCGGAGTGTAATAGGTTTGTTTTTTGAGATAATATAACAAAGGCGAACAACCCCGGGCATTGTCAAACTGGAACATGCCGCTTTATTGTCAAAGTTTATAACAAAGTACACGTGCCCACTATTGGGCATAAATTATTTTGAAGATTCGATGA
>APFE030477401.1:0-25169 GCA_000404065.3 Pinus taeda | reverse complement strand
GTACACTTTGGGATCCCATAGTGTATCATTTCAGATCGGGACAACAGGTTCCTCAGTACATTTTGGTCTAGTCTCTGGTCGATGCTGGACATCAAACTCAATAAGTCGATAATATTCAATCCTCAAACTGATGGCTAGATAGAGGTTGTAAACAAGATGATCGTAGACATTCTGTGCATGTACAACTCAAAGCATCCATGTACATGGGATGAGAGCCTCCCCTATGTTCAACACAGCTACAACCGGGCTCTCCTCAGCTTAACTTGCCACAACCCTTTCAAGGTGGGCTTGGGATTCCAACCACTATGTCCCATTGATGTGACCATGGCATTTGCAAATACTCACACAGATTCGACTCATGTCTAGTCCAAAATAGATAAGGCAAACAACTATATTGACATGATCAACATTGGGTGCTACAGAAATTTCAGTGGGCGACAAAGTCTGGTTGCATTTGCAAAAGGAACGTCTTACCGAAGCTTATTGAAAACTCAGACCACTCCGATATGGTCCTTACACATTGCCAAAGTTGTGGGAGGCAATGCATTTGAGCTCAACATTCCCCCATTCCTTTGCATGCATCTAGTGTTCAATGTGGACAATCTTCGGCCATACTTTCCACCATTACTAGACACATCCAACATTGTAGAACAACTCACACCCATAGAGTTAAATTCAGATTGCATGGAATAAGCTGCAATTGATTGGATCATGGACACACATATCAAACACACTCGTTAGTAGAATATCCAACTGTATTGAGTTGTCAAAGTAGGCCAATTTCTTCATGAGGGCAAGTGGCTCACCAGAGACCAAGTTCAACACAAGTTTCCTCATCTCATTGATGAACTCAATGCAATGGGGACCAATGCTTCCTAAGGGGGGAGAAATGATCCAGGTGGATATTGGTGGCCACCCGCCAAGTCCACTTAGATGCCCGCGATTGTTTCTCTCAACTTTCCATTTCCTTAATTGTAGCACAAATTATTATTTTTAGCAATTTTTCTGGCCCTAAACTTCCGGAGCCGTTATGAGGCCATAAACGACATTTTTTGGGAAAGCTAGGAGCAACATGGGTCCATGCAGATGTGGCAGGTGGCCACCAATATCCGCCTGGATCATAGAGGCACAAGATAAAATATCTCTTACAGATGATGACAATGTATTTACATTGAGATAGAGTGGGGCGGGGGAGGGGAGGGGGATGAATAGATCAAGGATGGATGATGAATGAGATGTCATTGATCATATCAATTCAAGTTGGGGTTCAATAAGGCAAGTTGTCCACAATTTTTTTTAAAGTTTTTAAGTAGGTTTTTAAAATTTTGGATATATCAATATGATAGTAGGATGATATAGGCTTTCGTTATAAGAGGGATTTAATATTATGGAAGGGTTCAATATACGACTAAATAGATAAGAGCCAATGAACTCAAAATAATTTAATCTTTAAATGTCAAATGCAACTAGTCGTTGCGAAATTCTTACTATTAATCATGAAACACCTTTATCTTTATTTAATATTGATAGGAGGTTTGAATCTCAAAGCTCAAGGAATATAGGCACTTTATTATCAAGATGATCACCAATTGGAATATAGCATTTTATTATCAAGATGATCACCAATTGGAATATAACACTTATTATCAAAATGATCACCAATCGCAATATAGCACTTTATTATCAAGATAATTACTAATTAAACTCCATTATGGGCTAAACCATTAAAACTTTTTAAGTTAAAACACCCAGAAATATTAAAATAATAACCTTTTGATATGTTTTAGGGGTAAGATTTATATAAAAGAAAATTACGGAGGCATCCATATTTAATAAATTATAAACTACAAGTCCCCACCAAGGTAGATAAATCCTACGTTCAATCTACCCATTGTGAGTTATAGGCAGGTTTGAACCCCTTGCAAGCCCGTATTTAGGTAAATCCCATGTCTGAGCCTACCCATTTTGACTTATATTTCTAATAATACATGTTTGAATCCCTCGCAAGCGTTCGATTTTAGTTCACCTTAAGGAACCTCCCATGTTTATCGGCGGCGAACCCTACCTATATATTTTCATTTTAAATCGATTGTGTTACGGCCCAAAACTAATCGATTTCGTTGGCGGTTTTTCCTGAAGTTTCCACAGAGAGCCGCTATCCAATCGCAGTCGTAAATAGACAGCCAGCCCATTGCGGAAATAGAAGGAAGAAAGCTCACTAACGTATAAAACATCGGCAAGAGAAAATGTCGGGACCAGTTGTAACTACCTACCCTCTGGAAAACTACAGATTGGGGTCCAAGGATCCCAATATGGAGAAAGACACCTCTGTTCGAGACAGGCTTGCTAGAATGAAGGTCAAGTAAGTAAATGCTTCAATGCCGACTCTTTTGTTTTGACTAAAAGTGAAAAGTGATCATGATTACCTCGATAGTTGGTTTTAACATAATCTAAACGCTTTTTTCTGGGCATTGATCTGTTATGGTTCCCACGCACGGTTACCAAACCAGAAAAATAATATCCTCCTAATTAGCCCTCATGAACCCTAACTGGCTTGGACTAGGGTTTACGGTTTTATTTGTCACAGGTTGTTATACTTTGTTGTTTTATTGTGTTGATGTATATGAAATTCCGTTTGCACATTCTATTCATGTACCTTTTTTATAGTCACCAGTGCCGGCTCTTTTATATTGAATTAAATTTAAAATTGAATGGCGAAGTCCGAACAGGTCAATGATGACCCAAAAGTGTTGAAGATATTGGAAGGCGTTGTGCACCGGTAGTCTTCCCCGGTTCCCCTCTCTATACAGATATTTACCCAAAAAGCCAGCAATCTCGGCTTCTTATGCGAAAAAGATATATACGCGACTGCACGCAACAACCGTACTCATCCCTCTACTCCGCTGTAAAAGTCTCGCATGATATTCTTTTTTTGTTTGCTTGCATTATTATATCATCTACCTGAGGATAGATGGGTTATTTTAATTATATTGTAATTGCTTTGAATTCAAATTGGTTTGCCGTGTTTTTTTCAGTGGTCCATCTCGATATGATTAGTATTGTATCTATCGATTTCATATATTAAATATCGACCAGATAAAAAGAATCAGTCGAATTTTATTAAATAATGGCGCCACCTTTGTATGAGTAGGCAGAATCCCCACTAAAATTTATTTACTATCGACCAATGATTATTGATGGGTTTGATTTTAAAAAAATTTAACACACCTTAAATTATAATTATTATAAAACATTGGTACAACTTAACACACCAGTGGTCTCCACTTCAAGTCTCTGAGGCGCCACTTTTGCGATGATATCTGGGTTTTTTCAGAGCGCGATGATATCTGGGTTACAGGGGTTTGATATCTGGGTTACAGGGGTTTTGGAGAGCTTAACTGTGGGAACCCTTAATTTTTTCCGCAGCTACAGGTTAGTGGAACAGGTCTTCAATTTTTTCCACAGTGCCAGGTTCAACTGTTTATAGGTATGTTTATTTGAAGCTTTGTTCACAAAAGGGTTTCGCAGCTACAAGAAACTCGAGAAGGCATTACAATTTTTTCGCAGATACATGTCACCAGAGGAGGCCTTTAATTTTTTTTGTAGCTAGAGGTTGGACTGTTTACACGTATGGTTATTTGAAGCTTTTTATGGTTACTTGGAAGCGTCCTCATTTTGGGTTGCTGTCCCCACAGTGCACAAATCATTCCCATCACACTGTTAGAATCTTAATAGTCGTTTCATTTAACCAAGTATATCCTTACATGAGAATACGGCTACTACTCCGTGCGAATCATGAGAAGACGGCTACTACTCTGTACTAATCATGCTGTCTATTTCTTTAAAAATATATCACCATGTCCCTGAAGATAAATATCTTGATATTTTGGCGGTCATGGCTGTTGTGGTTTTCAAATTGGAAATTTCAAAAAAAAAAAATGTGATGATAAAAGTGTATATTATTATTTAGATTAACCAAAATTAATTTTTGAATCTTAATCATGAGAGTCAATCAAAACTTGTGGAATTATACATAAAAATACTATGTGAGAGGCTAATATGCTTTCCTTTTTCGTGGAAGGTTAATGAGAGAATATAAAATAGATATCATACAAAAGAAATAATATTAATATAGAGATTGAGATTTAGGTTGTCATTCACAAAGTTGCTCAGGGACAAGATGTAATCTTGAGAGGTCTTTAGGATATCCTCTACTTGTATGGTGCAGAACTCAAGATAGATAACTTAGAGATGTGTAAGTTGTCTTTAACCCTTTGTCCCACTAAGGACGAACGTAGAATTACATTATTCTTTAGATCAACAAAAAATAAATTTGAATAGTATGGGAGTCAACCAGAATTTGAACTTAGAGATGTGTAAGTTGTCTTAAACCCTTTGTCCCACTAAGGGCGAATGTAGAATTATATTATTCTTTACATCAACAAAAAATAAATTTGAATAGTATGGGAGTCAACCAGAATTTGTGGAACACACGAAAACAGTATGTTGAAATGTTGAAAGTGAGTTGTCATTTACAAAGTTGCTCAAGGTTTATGTAATTTTGAGAGGCCTTTAGGATACCCACTACTTGTATGGTGTAGAACTAGTAATATAGTCAACTTATGAATGCATGGGTTTGTCTTTAACCCTTTGTCTCACTAAGTGCACATGTAGGACTATAGAAACATTTAATTGTCTAAGATGTTCCGACATTGAACATAATTTGGCATTTCCATGGAGGATGTGAAGTTGGCTCTATGGTTAACCAAATATTTCAATTCAATTATGTTGAGAATCTTGGGATTATGGATACCTCAACATGTACAGGTGGTCTTGAAACCAACCCACAAGAATCCTTTATGATACTTGATAGGTAATAAGAATATTCATAATATTTCAATAGGGATTCTATCTCTATTTTGTAGCTATGCCATATATAAATCAATGGGTATCAGAAATTTGTTGTTGTGTGTGCATGGAAGTACATAGGAATGAATATTCTCCAAGGTTGGATCGAATGAAGTCCACTTTTCATTGACATTAGCAAAAGAAATATTAGTTTTACATAAATAAAGTCTCGGGAGCCATTGTGTCCTATGTCACCTATAATAGTGAGCGGGTTGGTTTTCATTAATTATTCTTCATACACAAGCATAAAGATTAAAATTTAAAAAGAGCAAAAAAAGAAAGGGAAAAAATTTTAACACATAATATTCTATTCGACATTCCCTTCCACTTCAAGGGCATGCTCATATAATATTCATGAATGACCAAGAAATGGCAGTTCTTTGGGACTCAAAGGACAATCCAGTAGTACCAAAATTTTGGGAGTGCCAAAGCAACTCATATAACCTAAAAGCAACTCAAGAAAAAGTCATTGTTCATATTCTTAGTAGTCTTAATTGCAAATCCAATAATTAGTTGAGTAGAATTAGGGATGTGCTCCATTGAGACTCTCTACGAGCATTAGACTCTGATTCATTAGCGTAAAGGACTTCGAATAAATTTATAAGCTTGTAAATTATGAAATTTTCCAAAATTGTAATAAAGGTGTGCTAATGGGTTGGAGCATTAAGACATCCAATATGGTTTAGTTCTTGTTGTGGTTTGCCTAATCCTAATGAAATTATTAAAGGAGGGATGAGGTTGTTGATTTTAATAAATCAAGAAGGTACGCTTTTATACACCTAAGTGTTTAGGCATGTAGAATTTTCCTTATTAACCCTTAAACTTAGTAATTATTTTAATAATTAAACTAATTAAATTTTATATGAAGGAGTGAGTTAATTTAATGAAATTTGAAGGTTTCTTGCATTAGTGAATTCAGTGAACCTCAATTGTTGATATAAAGTGATGTTGAAATCTAATCTCAACCCTTAATCACTTTGGAGATTATAATTATGGATATGATCAATAGCTTAAACTTATAAAAAGAAGGGTATGCTAAGGATTAAATCACATCTCAAGCACAAGACATAGTGAGAGTGAGATCTCAATGATTGGCGGGGGGTGGGTGGGGGAGAAGGAATCTAATTAAAGTTTTCTTATTCCTTTTGTACTTTAAAATCTTTCTCTGGATCTTTCACATTTGTGAACTAAATGTGAGCATTTAGCACAACTTCAAAATAATATGATAAATAAGTTATATAATAAATTTTTAAATAATATAAGAACCTCCCCCAAATCACTCAATGCATTCATATATCCAAATCACATTTACCCTTAATAACACGTACATGACCTCTATATATGCCCATTCGCTCATTACACATGGTCTTTCATTTGATCAATCACTAGTACATGTATTTACCCCATTACATATACATTTAACCACATATATGCTTTCACTGGGGATATATTGTGTATTCTTTAGCCCCTAATATATGCCTCTCTTGGGGTCATATAATAGTATCTTCTTTCAAAACTATTTGTTTGCAAAGTTTTCTAGTAAAGGAATTTACATGTAATGAAGCCAAGTAATAGGATTTCCTTAAATTCATGTTTTCATGCTACCATGAATGGTGATCCATCCATTAAAATTCAATTATTTTCAATATTAATACTTGATCACTAGTGGTTGCATGGTTTTATTTCCTTTCACTCCACATCTAATTGTTATGGCTTCTCCAAATTCTTGTAGTAGCTATTTGTTCATATTAAAATTTTGTATAATGGTTTTGTCATGTTTTCTATGAATACTGTTGATTATTCCATCCTCTTCCTCGATAATGTTGATGTCAATTTTCTTGTCTTCCTTGAAAAATTTCTTGGTAATAAGGGTGTTGATATGGTTTAACCCATGATGGTTTTTTTTTCATTTTCACATCCATGTCATCCATATTCTTTTTAGAGGCATGACATTGTCTATCGTTTTCACTTGGTATTTAGTACTACCTACCTTTGAAATAATCACATTATATTTTATTTTCATATTTTCAACTTGATATCAACTTGAATTATTTTCTACTGACCTCACAAAATTTTGTCTTTTTTCTCTTTTTCTGAAGTTAAAATGTGATGCCACTAATCTAATCCTTATGTATTTCCTTAATTTTTTATTTCATTTCTAATTTTATCTCAATGATATTTTGGGTTTCTTTAACTTGTCAATTTCCTCTTCAAGTATTTTGCTAGTATTCCCTTCAATTGTTTTGTTATTATCTCTATCCCTATTCTTTGATTAAAACTTGTGTAGATGCTTTTTTGTAATTTTAACATCATTTATAAGTTCTTGCCTCAATTTATGAACCTCCTTTACCAGCGATTCATTAAAAGCTTGTACCTTGTACATCTTAACATATTTACTTTCGATTTCTTATTTCTTAATTTTGAATTTATGCATCTCTTGTAGTGTTTTATTGTTGATTCACTTATCAAAGAGGAGATAATATAATTCTTCCCATTAGTATTTTCATCAAGACAAGCCTCTTGCTTAGAAACCCCATCCCAAAAACAACTTTGTACCAAAAGGAAGTTGAGAATTATAATTCTATTTTTAGAAAATTAATTGTATTTTGTGAAATCCCATGCATGACTGAGACTAAGAGAAATATTAAAAATAGATTCTTTGCTAAAAGTGTAATGAAAAGAAAGTTTTAATTATTTTCTAATTTAGGAGTTTGTGCAATAGATCTCAGAGAGGGCAGTTGGAGGATATATTTAACGGTGTCTTCAATTTGTTATTATAGGAGGTGAGGGTTTCACTCTTAGTAAAGATTAATGATCTCAGAGGTATTCTCAAGAATGTTGCAAATTTGTCCACAGCTATATAAGACTTGGAAACTAACAACAAAAAGTATGTCAAGGCTAAGCTAATGATATTGTATGTCATGACAGACCATTCAACCCCTCGTCTATTTGAGAAGAATATGAAAATAAAGACGCTTGGTTCAGTGGTTAGTTTTTTCAATCATAACATAAATATGAAGATAAGATTGTGTATAAAAACTCATATCCATGCAAGTTATTAGGTTAGACACAATCACCAATTGCCTTGTGAAGATCAACAAATTCTTAATCATTTTGCAATCATTTGTAAGAATGGTGTAGATTCATATTTATTGAAATGGCACCCAATGGGTTTTTACCTTCATGGGAACATTTTATAGGTATTTTCCCTTGGGAAAAAGTTTTGACTTGATAGGCTTTGGGATGATAATTTGTATAAGGATACTGAGATGGAGTCAAATAAAAACAAGAAGGGATTTAACGAGAACCTAGCTCTAATTTATTATTCAAATAAGGGTAGAAGTAAAGGACACAATCAAGGTAAAGAAAAGAGTGAGGAGTCAGGAAAGGACTTGATCAAAATATAGTGTTTTTTTATTGTAAGCACAATCATTATACATCACAGTGTTTAGAGAAGGGTAAAAAAATTTAACAACAAATGAAGATAGTGGTATTTATAAAAACTCAGATGAATAAGTTTATTAAAAAATTTGAGAAGCATTTTTGATGATATCTTGGCTTTCTACTAGCATAATTCCAAGGGACATGTGGTATATGGGAAATGGGGCATCCCAACATATTACATCAACCTGGAAATTAATTTTTAGTTTGAAGAACAAAGGCTTAGCAGTACAGGTTGAGGTTGGTGATGATTCCAAGTATCCAACAAATAGAGTTGGTACTATTCCCTTCTAGCTAAAATTAGGAAATCACAGTATTCAGATCGAAAGGTCACATCATAGCGATTGTCACACATCTAGCTAACACTGAGCATATTGTGATTAACACCTTCCACATAGAACACATTTTATGCTTTTGTCTTTTGATCAATATTGACCACTCCTTTTCCCTTAATTGTTGCAAGAGCGTTGTTTCCAAAAGTGACATTGCCTCCACTGTCTTTTTCTTTCAGTGAAAAAAAAATTCTTTTGTCCCCAGTCATACGTTTGGAACAACCACTATTCACATACCATTTGTTCTCTTTATTATGAGCCGATAAGGTGAGTCAACATGGCATGCTATTTTTGGTCTTTGGTTTCTAGCTTCCTTTATGCTTTTGGATATGCTTGTGTCCATCATTTTGATACTTAGACAGGTATTCAAACTTGCTTCTACACTCAATGGACTTGTGCCCAAAATTATTACACTTGAAGCATTCGACTTCACTTAGTAGGGGAGAGAATATGTTATGATTCCGAAGTGAGGAATCATAAGACTTAGGAGTCCGAGTGTATTATATCTGAGATTTTCATCTCTTTCAACTTTGACTCTTCTAAAATCAATAGATTTGTGTCCAAAGATATGACACTTATAACAGTGACCATAAATCAAATAGGGATGCCTATTGTGAAAAGAATTATGAGATTGAGTAGGAAAATACCTTCGTCGACTGAATAATTGGCTCATTTTCCATTTACAATATCCTCTTTGTTTAGTTTCTCTCTTGTCTGCATGAAGTCTGTCATGATGTTTTTTTCCTAAGACTTTGTAGTTCTTGAACTCTTGCGAACCTGAATTTTATCTTCTTATTCCCAATAGAAGATTCTTGTGTCTTAGAGTATCCCACTCCAGTTCTAATTCCTAACGGCCTTTGACAATTAAGGATATGATTTATTCTTCTTGTCCTTTCAACAAATTTCTCATTTAGACCATTTTTGGTCTTTTATTCATGAAAATGGTTTCTTAGGGATATAACCTCTACTTCAAGACACTGACAATTTTCTTTCCATTCTTGAATCATATCTTGAAGCACCTCTTCCTTTCTTTTGGCATCCTCCAGTGCAACTTTCAAAGACAAAACATCATCATTGCATACTTTTGAGGTCGTTTCCCTTTTTAACTTGAGAAACCCTTATTTCAGTTGCTTGTTCTCATCTTCTAGTATCTCATGGTTTCCTTATTCTCCTTTTAGTAGAATGTCTCAACTATCCTTTCTCTTGATAACTTCTTCAATATTGTCTTTCTGATAGGCAAACTCCTCATTATCATTGTTATATATTCCTTCTTCTGCAAACTACGACTGTTCCTTTAGCTGCTTGTTTTTCTTCCTTTCTTTCTTCAACTCATGAGTTCCCCTTCAATGAATACCACTCCTTCCTCTTCTTCCTCTTTAGATTCCATAATACCTTATTTCTTGGTGTTTGTTTGAATTCCATGAGAAGATACTTATATGTCTGATTTTCTAATGAGTCTTCACAATCTAATTCTGCTGTTGAGTTATCCTCTTTGGAATCAAAGCCCTTCTTCTCGTAGGGTTTCTTCTTTTGATATGTCTGACACATATTTCTAAATTTTAGGTCTTCTTCTCCTTCAGCCTTTTCTTTGTAAGGGAATTTGGAAGAGAAATGTCCAACTCTTCCACAATCAAAACACTTAAAGGGAAACTTACCTTTATATTTTCGTGAGCCACACTTTAGTTTTTTTACTATTGAGACACCTCCTTATGAGACTCATTGTTGGAGACCTCAATACTTTCTGAACGATCATCTCTTCCTTGACTTCTTCACCAAGTCCATTAATCATATTAACCACTTCATCAACTTTGATGAAGTATTCTGCTATGCTTTCATTATTTATCCTCAAGCTCTCAAAGCGTGTTATGAAAGTCTAAAGTTTCACTTGCTTGAATTTATCATTTCCTTCATGGCACTAGTTAAGATCATAAGGAAACTTACAATGTATAACTTCATAAGTTCTGATTGACTAAGACCAACAAGAATGGCATACTTAGATTTACCATTTCTTAGTTACAATTTCTTGCCATCTTCATCAATGGGTGTAATATCAAGGATATTGTAGTTTACTAGTATCGAGGTACAAACATCTACCCCTAGGGACATAAGATATGCCTCCATTCCTACTTTCCTAAAATCATAGTTTGCCCCATCAAAGACCGGTATCCTGCTTCAATAAACTTCTTGACTCTTTCCTATTCATAATTCCTTATGGATCTACCTTCCACTGTTTAAATTGTTGCTGAAAGAACTTGGCTCTAATACCAAATGTTGGAATAAGGAATTTCTGAGAAGGGGGGTGAGTCAATAATTCAAGAAAATGGTAATTTTCTTTCTGTTACACATGTTCTTGGTTCCTTCTTATGTTCTTTCACATGTGAGATAATTCATTCATGAAATAGTGAATCAATAAATTTTTAGACATACATACTCAAGTAAGAATCTCATGAGCAACATGCCTTTGAAACATGTTTTCATCTGGAAACTTAGAGGGAAAAAACCACCAATTTTTTGTTTGTTTTATGATGTAAATTAAGCACTAGCTTAATTACATCTATTTTTTTGTGAGAACCCACCCAATGGAGGCACTGACCCCCTTTGTTTAGAAAGAACCAACTTTCCAAGAGGCACCTACCTCTTAATTATGAAGGAACCAACCTACCATTGCCATTGTTCTACTATTTCATACAATTTCCAAATTGAAAATAGAGGCATACAATTTTACAAGTAAAATACCAACTAATGGTTGTCTGCAAATTCAACTTCTGCACTCTGCTTTTTATGCTCACTTGTAATATATCTCCTCATTTTTCTCATAGAAACACTTCCTTTGTGCTTTTCCTTCACTATCCAGGGCTCTCCGCTGAATGCTCCTCACCAATACCCTTGCAACATACTACTTAGATGCACACACTCATTGATTTTCTCTCTCACATATATGTTGACTATTCCCTCTCAATTCAATGGAGGTTCTAAGTTTTTTTCTAGTGTTTCACTTGAATCGATGTATCCAGTGTCACCATAAACACTTCTGAACCATGTACCCCTAGCCTGGCACTCCATTCTTTTGTTGTTTCATACTTTCTTTAGTTCTGTCATTGCATTAAATCATGAGGATGGGCATTGATCACTTCTTTGTCTCACTGCACAAATCTCCATGTTGTGTATTTAATTTCAGTCCCCTTACACATTTCACAAAGACTCCCCGTGCATACTTATGGCACATAGAGATCTAGCTGTACATGCTCATGGTGTCATTGTTCTTATTTGACATTTACAATGTGTAAACTAGGGGTCTCTGACCATAAAATCTACTCTTCCGCATTTAATACCATAACTATTGATTGATACATCTTTAATGGGTCGATGTACCATCATATCAAATCTTTTCCATCATAGTATTGTGTAGTGGTGTAACACTAAGAAACAACTTATTTCCTACCTTTGACTATGTCTACCACCTTTTGATTTATCACTCATAAAAATTCCACCATAGGAGAGAGGGCAGTAACTGAGGGCTTAGCCTTAAGGTGCTAAGACTTTCAAACCCCTGTCAGGGTCTATATTTCTTTTGTTATGCCCTACGCCTTTGCTTTTGTGTTTGTTCCACAACCAAGTGCTAACACTATCAGAGCCCTTATATCAGGGATTTTCACTTATTGTCCATATTCTAGTAACCAGAAATCGCCAATCATCGATCATCGATAGGCCCCTATGTTAAGCCCTAGCCCTTTGTTCCTTAACACTTCATGATTGTGTGCTATCCCTCATATCAAAGCCCTCTAATCGATGATTTCCATGTGTGGCTAATGTGAAAACCATCGCAAACCTCTGATCATTTATCGCTGATGTGACATCATCGCCTACCACGTGGAACATTGTGATTGGTAACATGTGTAAGTCGGATATGGCCCATTAGTTCATCCAAAACAATTAAAAACACCTTCCATGTGTCCTTCCATACTGCAAAATCATGATGTCATCAACAACCACTTAGCCTTATCAAAACTAATCAGATCCTGCTATATGTCCCATCAGAGATCATCTAAGACTATCATCTATCCTTATTAGATCCAATCAGATTCATCCATGTGTCCTGACTGGAGGAGAGAGAAAGAGGCCTTGCCTTCCTTGGTTTTTCAAAGAATTCCTTTATAAATTCCTTTTTGGCCTCCTTGGTGATTTTAATAAAGAAAACTCAATCTTCACCATTTAACTTAATCAGTGTTCACAGATTCAAACATCCCAATGCTTGTCACTTTTGAGAGTGTCGAAGACCGATCACCAATAATCCATGTTGTTGATCATTGAATATGAAATTGTTGACATCACATAAGACTTCTGATATTGAGATATCACTAATAGATAATCAGTGAATTTCTTCCACTGTGCATTGCGCCTTGGAACCTTTAATTGCTGATATGCAATATGCCGAGACCTCTGATATTATGATATCAGTAATCGTTAATCAACCAATTTCTTTTGCTATGCATTGCACCTTGGAACCTTCGATCACCAATATGTGATATGATAGGACCTCTGATCACCGATTAGACACGTCTGAAGGACACCAACTCAAACTTGGAATTTCACAAGTTTTTCCTTTGCTTTCTAGTTTGGAGAGGAAAAACGTCAACTGGCTCTAATGTTTTTTCCAAAAGTCCATTCTAGGACTTACACATACGATTGGAAATATTATTTGGACCACCATCCAATGGATGGGGTTTAATTAGTCCTTCATCCCATTGTCTATCCCAGAGAGGGCTCCAAAGTCTCTTCACAACTTGAATAAAAACCACCAAGACATGAAGCTTGCAGCTACCATGAACTTCATTTTGGACACCCAATCATCATGTTGAGCCTTGTTTGACATCAATGCCAACACTTATACAACTAACCACCTAAATTCCATAAAATGTCCAATAGACAATATTTTTATGTTGATTCTAATCATGGATTTGATTCCTTATTGAAGGATGAATATGATGAGCATGGTCATGAGAATTTGAGCACTTGCTATTTTCTTTAGTGGTTGCATGTCATGTCTAGTAATATATTTCAATTCCCCATTGAATTCTCAGTCTAGCAGGGTGAATTTCATTAGAATATAAGATATTTCTATTTTTAGTAGCCTTTGCATGGAAGTGTTGATAACATATTTCGATTCCCATCTGATTATGACTCTAATGAGTACAATATTGTGGAAATGTCGACATATCTATATTTTTAGCAGTGCCTAATTTTAGGTGTGTTATGTATGCTAGGATCCCTTTATCTATTTCAAGAATTTTTTATATTTTTCTTTTTCTTTAGGGGATTTTCTTTTTCAATGTCTATTTTTATAATATGGTGACATGTGCAAACTTGGGGATGGCATGTTTCAGTTCATGGAATGGACAAGTGATGACATTTACATATGAGTCATTAGTGATGTGGCAAAGCACATGGGTAAATTATTTTAGAGGTGTGACATGGAAATAATGGTAATTTACAATAATGTCAACATATCTTTCTTCCACCCTATTTTTTCTCTCCTAGTGTGCATTAGTGTCCTATTTTATTTCATACTCTCTCATATTTTCCCTACTTTTCTCACATCACTTTGTCCTCAACACAAAAAATCATATATATTTTTTTTGGCCTAAGCCAAATTTTCCAATTTCTCTCAAGGACAATTTTATCCAATTTGATCTATCCAAATTTATTCAATATTGGTTTTATTTTAGTTTGAAAAATAAAAATTTACCTAAGTATAATTTTGTCACAAGTTGAGTTAATTGAAAATACTCCAAGATGCTTTTACCCAAATCAAATTGGCTATAATTATGCTCAATGATATATCTATCACATAATAGCTTAGGAATATTTTAGTTAAACTGAAAAATGTGCCACTTCACTCAATTTTTCAGCTCTAATTTAGTTCGTTAGATGGAAACCTAACTGTACATGTTTTTCTGAAGTGCCACTTTCGGGTAATTTGATCTCCTACCTTCCCTATGAACATTAGAGGAATTATAGGCGGGGAGACTTATAAATAGGTAGAAGAGTGAAAGTTATTGAAGATGTAAAGAAATGAATTTGGTATACATGTTACAAATTAGCCTTACCTTGCTCATTTTTATGACTGAAAACTACACTGGAATGCTAGAAGTGGCATACTTTAGCATTGTCATGGAATTCAGGTTATGTTAATTTAGAAAAAATTGGGTTAATTGTACCAAATATTAACATAATAATAATAAGAATAAGATGGGATAATATCCCCATATTTCTTTATTAAAATTGTTCATTAATTGTTTCTTTGATCCATGGTTGACCATGCCATAACATCTGGAAAAAATCCTTTCAAGAAAAACCTGACATCATCCAAAAATAGGATATATATTACATTATAAAGTATGTAATAGAGGACATACAACTAAAAATAGGAATGCTGACTTAGTCAAAATGGAATATGTTCACAAGAATTCACCCTCTAAGAATGGATGCATGTAAAATATAATAAAGTAATGTCGAACCATGACAATATGCTTAAGGGTACACTTAGAAGAGCTTGCAAAGTGGTGTCATTCAAGGTGCATGAGAGAAATAATACTTCACATTCTTCCTAGTAAAATGGTCCATAAGAAACCTCCAAAAATAGCAAGCGGCCTACTAGCCTAGAAATTTAACCCTTTAGAATCTGAAGATTTTGGTAGATCTATAATAGTCAGTGCACCATCTAGAAGAATTTGACTTGTTGTGTCACATTCATACTTTCTTTTTTGTTTTAGGTGGTTCTTTCCAACCACATCGGTGTGTCCCTAGCCTTGGATGCAATTTTTTCCTTGTAAATCTATAGAATAAGCACCCAAAACAAGAATTCAATGGTTTTCTTTGACCATCAATTTAGTAGCCCAAATGGTTATAACCAATATATGGATAAAGTGGTGGAAGTATCTCCAATGTTCGATTCAGTTGGAGAAAATAAATATATAGAGAGAGAACTTCAAATGATAAACCAAGAAAAAATCTTAGA
This sequence comes from Pinus taeda, assembly GCA_000404065.3. Classification (NCBI taxonomy): domain Eukaryota; kingdom Viridiplantae; phylum Streptophyta; class Pinopsida; order Pinales; family Pinaceae; genus Pinus; species Pinus taeda. The sequence continues at coordinate 9,470 of APFE030477401.1, read as the reverse complement.
ACTTATAAAGTATTGGACAAGAGATCATCAAAATGCTCACAATCTCAAAATTGATATTTCATTTAAAATCCAGGAGGTTGGTTGTGCTACAAAGAAAATTACAAAATTGATACCATAATGTTCCTACATAACAGAATATAATAAATAAATGAGAAAGTTCAACAAAGAAATAGAAGAATTTGTTGTTGTTAAAGAAGATCCCCTGTAGTCCAAGAGCAACCTCTCCCTTTTAAAAATGAATGAGGTAAAATTACCCACACAAAACTCTCCCTAAACAAATTTAAAATGATATGAGAAGAGAGTTGAAATGTTCATGCACTTAGGTGAAATAAAAGTGATGAAACCTTATCTAATTCGAGGGAAAAGTGGACTAGATAATTGATATTCTTTGTGGACTAGAGGAAAGGTGGATTGAAGTGAGGATAGGGTGGAGAGAGAAGCTAATTCACACTAGTCAACTAAGGACAAAGTGGAGTGAAGTAGTAATGAATGAGAAATAAATTGGTAAAGCAATAGGGTGAGCTGGAGATGGAGTAGACTTATGCATGGGAAAAGAGGACATGGTTCTAATCTAATTTAAATTGAGAGAGAGAGGTAGAGAGTAGATAATGTGGATCAAAGAGTGAATCCCATAATCATGGATTAGTCTACATCCCACCACTTATGACCAAGCTACCATGTGTCACAACTACTCTAATATTATTTTACCCTAAGAATTAATTGAAAATACTCTAAGATTCTTTTACCCAAATCATTTTAGATATAATTCTGCTCAAGGATATTTTTATCTCATAATAACATAGGAATACTTTACTTAAACTAAAGAATGTGCCACTTCACTATGTTTTTATTCTCCAATTTATTTCATTAGATGGCAAGCTAACTCTACATGTTTTTCTTAAGTTCCATGTTTTTGGTAATTTGATCTCCTCCCTTGTTAGGACCCTATAATAATAGTGATTCCCCCATTACTATTGTCATTGTATTCCTTATTGTTATTATTATGCCCCTATTGTCCCCATATTGTTATTAGTATGCCCCATAGAAACCCACTATTGTTTTTTTTGTGCCTTTATGTTATTAATGTTATATCGGCTTGATTATATTGTGACCCCTTAGACTCCTATATATATAAGGGAGGTTTAGTAATTTGTATCATCCAAGAATTGTTCATTTGTGCAATGTAAAGGAGGTTGACCCCTAGAAGAGGATTAATTCTAAGGGGTTGATCTATCTTTTCTATCTTTTTGTGAGTTAGTTTCCTAACATACTTTGCCTAAGCAAATTATAAGAATTATAGGGGGGATAGTCTTATAAATAGGTAGAAGAGTGAATGTGATTGAAGATGTAAGGAAATGGAAAAGCTATACATGCTACAAGTCAACCTTAGCTTGCTCATTTTTACAACATAAAACTACACTTGAATGTTAGAAGTGACATACTTTACCATTGACAAGGAATTCAAGTTATGTTAATTTAGAAAAAATTGTGTTGATTGTACCAGAAGTTAACATAACAATAATAAGAATAAGACTTGATAATGTCCTCATATTTCTTTATCAAAATGTTTCATTAATTGTTTCTTTGATCCATGGTTGACCATGCCACAACATCTAGATAAAATCATTTCAAGGAGAACATGACGTCATCCAAAAATAGGAAATATATTACATTCTAAAGTCTCTAATGGGGGATGTACAACTAAAAATAGGCATGCTAACTTAGTCAAAATGCATTATGTTCACAAGAATTCACCTGCTAAGAATGGATGCATGTAAAATATAATAAAATAATGTTTAACCTTGGAGAATATGCTTAAAAGTCATCTTATAAGAGCTTGGAAAGTGGTATCATTCAAGGTGCATTAGAGAAATAATAATTTACATTCCTCCTAGTAAATTGCTCCATAAGAAACCTTCAAAATAGCAAGGGGTACTATTAACATAAAAATTTACCCCTTTAGAATGTGAAAAACATGGTAGATTTGTAATAGTCAGTGCAACATCTAGAAGAAGTTGATCTATTGTGTCACATTCATTTTTTTTTAGGTTGTTCTTTCAAACCACATGGGTGTGTCCCTAGCCCGGGATGCAATTTCTTCCTTGTAAATCTACAAAATAAACACCCAAAACAAACATGCAATGGTTTTCTTTGACCATCAATTTAGGTGGCAAAGAGGTTATAACCAATTTATGGATAAAATGGTGGAATTATCTCCAACATTATATTCAAATGGAGAAAAGAAATATATAGAGAGGGCACTTCAAATGATAGACCGAGAAAGATTAGTAGAACTTATAAAGTATTTCACAAGAAATCATCAAAATGATGAAAAACTCAAAATCAATCTTTCTTTTCAAATCTGGGAGGTTTGTTACACTATGAAGAAAATTACAAAATTGATTCACATATGTTCGTACATAAGATAATATAGTAAATAAACGAGAAAAATCAAGAGGGAAAGAGAACATTTTTTTTTTGTTGAAGAAGATCCCCTATGGTCCAAGATGAACCTCTCCCTTTTAACAATGAAGGAGGTAAAATTACGCATGCAAAATTCTCCATAAACAAATGAAAAATGATGTGATAAGAAAGTTGAATGGTTCATGTGCTTAGGTCAAACACAAATGAAGAAACCTTATCTAATTCGAGGGAAATGTGGAATAGATAATTCATATACTTTGTTGACTAGAGGAAAGGAGTGAAGTGAGGATAAGGTGGAGAGAGAAACTAATACACACTAGTCAACTAAGGAGAGAGGGGAGTGATGTATTAATGCATGAGAAATAAATTGGTGAAGATATAGGGTGATGTTGATGGTGCTGGACCCTCCAACATGTCAAGGGGATCTCCCCAGTAAGAAGTCCCAATTAGACCTCAGACCGTTTGGTGTAGGAATCCCAGCAGTGGGTCATAAGGTAATGCCTTGACCGTGTTCTCGCACACAAGAAAGTAAGATAACTCTGTCAGTAGCAAGGGTGTGAATAATGTAGTGAGTCAAGGAATGAGTATGAGAGGTTCTGACACTCCAAAGGGGGAGGAAGATGAAGGTGTGTTCCAAGTTGAAAGGGATTAGTCCCAACTCGGCTAGGAACACACAACACAAAGGACATGCATAGTATCCTGCAGAGTAGTCGACACAGATGTCGCATTCCCAGCATACAAGGTAAGATAACACGAAAAAAACTCACGGATCAGTCGGAGGCGAGTGTGATGATTGATATAATAAGGTTCAGAGAAAGGTTTGTCTAGTGTCTGGTAGAGTAGTTGATTCATATAATTTCATGTGAATCAGTTCAGATACAAGCATGTAAGTTAAATAACATATATCATTAAGGAAACCAGAGCAGTCCAACTACAGTAACAACATATGCATCAAAATGTGTTGGCTTTCTTTATAAAAAGAAGTGTAAGTCACAATCATACAATCCACCATGTAAACCTACTATCCCTATCAGTAGAATCTTACAGCCACATCTACCTACTCCTCCAAAGAGATGTACTACCTTCATGCAATTGAGAAGGTAAGACACATTACAATACTGTCCGAGCCTTCTTCAAGATAGTCTTAGTAGAAGCTTGGTTGACCAAAAGCCTATACAATGAGTTATGAGAGACTATTTATAGCAAAGGGTGGGGTGACCCTTTACATTCCCCTTTGTGACAGTTCAACTACCCTCGTGACTCTTCACCTACTCTATGACTATTTCATTCAATTGTTGATGCTTGACTTATACTTGACATGACTCAACATTACAATGCACATGTGCTCATGTGAGATGACATGGCTTGAGAAAGCCTTGCAAGGCATCACTAACACTCATTCACTATGGTGAGAAAAACTCTTTGACATGCTTGTGATGGTGAAGATAGTGAGCTGATGCAAATCTTGGTCATTCATGATGGTGTGGATGTACCTCATGGTGACATCTTGCTGAACCAAAGCCTTCATTGCAACCGGTGTGTTGGTTCGGCCCCTTCATCCAACTCGTCTACTCACATGCACATGGTCTTCTTGGGTATGATTGAACTGGAAACACACTAATGCATAGTGCCCATGCTGATATCAAAGTGTGTGCTGGTGATCATACACATCAACTTGACAAAGTACATGTTCAACAACAATTGGACTTTCTTCTTGTCTTCTACTTGGTGAGTGTGTTGAATGGGTTGGATTGCATGCATGCACTCAACTACATGCATGTTTTTGGATCCTTTGCAAGCGATCAACAACATTGCTCACCATGTTTGCTCTATGTCAGCTGCTGGGATGGATCCTTAACTTGTACTGGCATAGTTTCATCCGTGATTTCATGTTCTGCCCACTGTTGCTCCTGTTCTTGCTACAATTCATTTTATTATTTGTGCAGCTTCATGTTCTTCCTAAGTTGTTGCTTTAGCACGTGCAACTCCTTTGTCCCGTCTTCTACCTTCGCGCGATCTTCATGTCACACCGTGATTCAGATTTAAATAGGAACGCAACAAATTATAGATATAACCATAAATACAAAGATGCAGTACAAATAACACTTCATTTTATTAATATCAAATATTGAAATATGCTTACAAACAAAATGGAAATAACACTAGCTCGGGTGATGATAGCTTATCTCTGAGAAGAGTTGTGGTGGCTACATGCCTCTGAACTATGTTACAATGAGACTCAAGGGCCTTATTATTACTGAACAATGAGAGAAAATCCTGAAAAACCAAAACCCTAACCCGAAGAGATGTAACACCAAGAGTTTATGTGCCCCGTAGGGGTTAGTTGGACAGACAATTTCCTGGGTCACCACTTGGTCATATTACCTCCATTTGACGTGCATGATAGTAGATTGCAGGAAAAAAACATTGTTTACGGCCTCAAAACGACTCCGAAAGTTTAGGAACTGAAAAAATGCTAAAAATAGAAAATTGTGCTACAATTAAGGAAACTGAAAAAATTGAAAGAAAAATGGTGCAAGTACAAGTGGAATTAGCAAGAAACATTTTTTAGGGCCTCAAAATGACCCTGAAAGTTTAGGACCCGAAAAGGTACTAAAAATAGTAAATTGCGCTACAATTAAGGAAACGAAATGTGAAAGAAACAATGGTGGGGGTCCAAGTGGAATTGGTGGGTGGCCACCAATATCCACTTGGATCATTCCTCCCCCCTCAGGAAGAAATGGTCCCCAATCCATTGACTTCCTCCGTAAGATGATTAAAATTCTATTGAACTTGATCCCAGGTGAGCCACTTACCTTGGTAAAGGAGTTGGCCTGCTATGACAACTTGATATAGCTAGATCTTCTACTAGAAAGTGTGCTTGATTTGTGTGTCCAGGATCTGATTAGTTGTGGCCTGTTCCTTGCAATATGGATTCAACTCTATAGGTGTGAGTTGTTCTCTAATGTCTGATGTATCTAGCAATGGTGGGAAGTATGGTCGAAGAAGGTCCACATTGAACGCTAGCTGCAGGCCAAGGAATGGAGGAATGTTGAGTTCAAATGCATTCTCTCCCACAACCTTGTTAATGGTGTAAGGATCATATCCGAGGCGTTTGATTTTTTGATAAGCTCTGGTAAGGTGTTCCTTTCGCAAACGCAACCATACACTGTCGCCCACCCAAAACTTGTGCAACACCCGATGTTTATCATGTCGCTGCTTGTACTTGGCATTTGATTTGTCAAGAATGTCATGGACCTGCTCATGGATATGTTGGATGTGCTCAATGAAGTTGTTTGCCTTATCAGTGTTGGACTAGACATGAGCCAAATCTACTTAGGTAACTGCAAATGGCATGGCCATATCAATGGGACATAGTCACTGGAATCTCAAGCCCACCTGAAAAAGGTTGTGTCCAATCCAGCTATGGAGAGCCCTATTATAGTTGTGATGGACATAGGGATGGATCTCATCCTATGGGCATGGATTCTATGAGTTGTACATGCATAGAATGTGTATGATCATCCTATTGATGACCTCTGTCTGGCCATCAAATTGTGGAGCAAAAGTTGTGGACATAGCGAGCTTAGTGTCCAGCATCGATTAGAGACTGGACAAAAATGTACTAAGGAACCTGTTGTCCCTATCTGAGATGATAGACTATAGGATCCTAATGTGTACCCACACTCATTCACAGAAGAGTTTAGCAAAGGCTTCCGCTGTGATATTCTTCTTGTAGACAACCATAATCGCCATCTTCGAGAATTTGTCAATGACTACAAAAACCCAGTCATTTCCCCACTTAGTAGAAGGAAGGCCCGACATGTAATCCATGGTGATGGATTCCCAAGGTCGATTAGGGGTAGGTAGTGGAGTATAAAGGCCTTTCTTCTTGATGTTCGGTTTGGTAATGCCGTGGGACGTGCAGGGTTTGATGTACTTCTCGACATCATGTTGAAGATTTGACCAATAGAAATACTTCTGTGGTACTGCCACTATCTTCTCAACCCTGAATGCCTAGTGGCCCAATTGTAGTATGCTTCCCAAATCATCTTAGCATTCTCACTTGAAGCAAAACAAAGGTGTCCCATGTAGCATAATAGGGCATCCTTGAGGTGAAAATTCTAAACTTGGTGACCCTCTAAGAGCATCTGGTATGTGTGGCCGAATTCTGGTTCCCATTTGTAGAGAAGTGGCCAATCAGAAGTCCCATGCCCATAAGAGTTGATCACGGTGGTTAACGCCATGATTGGTGGTCGATTGAGGAAATCTGAAATGTTATTGGTGCTACCCTTCTTATACTTCATATTCAAATGGAATTGTTGCAGGCATGTGGACCACTTCTGATGGTGATCATTCTGCAACTTCCCTTGCATCTGTATGAACTGTAGGGGCTGATGGTTTGTGTGGGCAACTATTTCCTTCCCAAAAATGTAGTTCTTCCATTGACGGTAGGCTTGCATAATTGAATACATCTCTTTGTCATAAGTGGGATCCTTTCGGACTGTGTCTCAAAGTGTCTCACTATGATATGAAACTGGATTCTCCTGTTGAGTAAGGACTGCCCTAATAACATAGTTAGAGGCATATGTCTCGATCTCAAATGGTTGTTGCAAGTTTGGTAATGTGAGTACTAGTGTAGAGGAGAGGCCATGTTTCAACTTTGTGAATGCCTTCGATTGAGATTCAGACTGAAAGAATTTTTCTTTTGCTCCTCCCTTGGTGACTTGACTCAAGGGTCAAGTGATATGAGAGAATCCCAACACGAAGCTGCGGTAGAAATTGGGAAGACCCAGAGAGTTGCAGAGCTCTATTAAAGTGCTTAGAGCTCATAAATCCTGAATGAATTGGATCTCAGTTCGATCCACATGCACCCCCCGTTCATCAATAATAAATCCCAGATACTGAACTTAGGTCATGCCAAAAGTGAATTTCTCCAAATTACCACATAGCTTGTGTTGCCATAGTGTTTGCAGAATGTGTCAGATGTGGTGGAGGTGCTCTTCCCAACTCTAGCTGAAGATCAGGATGTCATCCAAGTATACCACTACAAATGAATTGGTGAATGGCCGCAAGATGTCATCCATCAGCCTCATGAAGGATGTAGGAGCATTCGTTAACCCAAAAGGCATAACCAACCATTTGAAAAGGCCCTCCTTGGATTTGAATGTAGTCTTCCACACATAGGAGGGTTCGATTGGTACCTAGTGATATATTGATTTCAAGTCGATCTTGCCAAAATATTTGTCCCCCTTCAGTTGGTCTAGAAAGTCATTAATCCATAGGGTCAGGTACCTATTCTGGACAGTGATCTTGTTTAGTGCCCAATAGTCAATATAGAGTCTCCAAGTCCCATTCTTCTTCTATACTAACATGATCAAGCTCCCATAGGGCGATGAACTTGAACGGATGTGACCTTTCTGTAGCAGCTCCTGAATTTGCCTCTTGATTTCATCGTTCTCCATAATGGAGCACCGATATATTTTTCGATTAGGCAGCGATGCAACTGGGGTCAGCTCAATGGAGTGATTTACCTAAAAATGCAGAGGGACCCCTACGGGAAAGGTTAAGATGTCCTTGTACTCCTCCACAACCTTGTCCATCCATTATTGTTGTGTGGAGGGGCCATGTCTAGAGGTCGTGGCCACCGTCTTCTTCTTTACCTAAGGGTGTATCATCAGGAAAAGAAATTTCCCAATTTTGGAAATGAGCTTACTACATTGTTTTGCAATCACAAAAGAGATGGTGGTAGGTGATGCTACCTCTAGTATCCTGTACAACTTATTTACCAAAGTAACAATAAACAACATGAGGCCTTGACTCATACACAACATGTCACTTCGATAAGTATGGTTGGCCTAATAATACATCACAAACATCAAGGGGAGCAATGTCACATAATACCTCATCCATGAAGGGATTGATGTTGCAAGGAAGGTGACACTGCTGGCTCACGTGAAGATCTCGTCCTTGGTGAAGCCACCCGATGGTGTACAACTATGGATGTGTTGTGGTCAGTAAGCCCAGCTACTTCATGACCTTTGTCGAAATCAAGTTCTTTTTGCTCCCGCTATCGACAATGAACTATAGCGGGGAACCCTTTACCCACATCAAGGAGAGGAAGAGGCACTCCTCCTCCTCTGGATCTTCAGGTTCCTCCTTCTAGATCTTCATGGTGGCAACGATGGTGTTGAGCTCCACATCGATAATCTACTTCCCTTTGTCATTTCCCTTATTGGGTTCTGACTTAGAGTTGGAACATGCATCTGATTTCGAAGCCTTAAGCTCAGCCACCAGTGACTGCTTGGCTTGATACTCACTTGTGTTGTGAGTGGAGCTCTTATGGAACTCACACCACTTTCCCGTGTCCTTCTTCAAATTCAAAATGTTGTTCTTTTCTTGTGGCTTTGGCGGGTTGTCTTGGTTTGCCCTACCTTGGCTTTGTCCTTTGATCTGTGGTTTGGGGTCACCTTTCCCTTGCTTCGAATTTGCAGATCCAAAGTATCGCTTCTTCTGTTTAAAATTTTTCTTAATCTTGACGGCATATCGGTATGTTGTGCCAAGCGAGGAGATGTCCAACAATTGCATCTCGTCCTGGATGTACTTGTGTAGGTAGTCATGGTAGTTGAGAACCAAATTGTAAAATTTTTTAGATGTTCTATGCTAAGAGCAATTTCACTTTTCTCACAGCAATCATACAAGTAGTTAAACAAAATGCAGATAGAACATATAAGCAGATCTTATAGAAGATAAATCAGAAACAGGAAAAATGTGTGTGTTTGTTTTGGTGGTCAACAGGATGCTTCAACCAGCAAAGTCTCCTTTGGTCAGCCAGCCCAGCATGTGTCACAACAGCCCTCCAACCAGTGGATGAGTCAACCCAAGTCAGTTCTACAAAAGTCAACGCAGCAGCAAAATGGTCAACCCTTTGACCTCAATTTTTGTGCCAGGTAGTACGGCCTTCAAAAATCGAACCTTCCACAAGTTTTCAGCTTGATTGGACCAAGCGTTGACCAAAGTCAATGCTGGTCAAACTTTCTGCGAAA
>APFE030477389.1:0-11264 GCA_000404065.3 Pinus taeda | reverse complement strand
TTAAAGAATTTAAGGCTCTGGTGGAAAATCAGACAGAGAAGAAGATAAAGGTATTGAGGACAGATAATGGTGGAGAGTTCTACAGCAAGGAATTTGAAGAATTCTGTAAGAAGTGTGGTATAGCATGGCAGAAGACTACTCCATATACACCTCAAGAAAATGGAGTCGCAGAAAGAATAAACAAAACGTTGATGGAAAGGGAAAGAAGCATGCTCAGTGGTGCCACATTAGGACAGGAATTGTGGGCAGAGGCGGTGGATACTGCATGTTACTTGGTCAACAGGTCACCTTCATCAGTGTTGGAGGATAAGACTCCACAAGAAGTATGGACTGGTAAAAAACCCTCTCTTTCACATCTAAGGGTATTTGGATGTGATGCATATGTACATGTTCCAAAGGAGAACCAAACCAAGTTGGATAGTAAATCTGAAAAGTGCATCTTTATTGGATATAAGGATGGTTTAAAGGGTTATAAACTTTGGAACCTGTCACACGGAAGGTTGTGTACAGCCGCGATGTGGTGTTCAGAGAGGTGAAAGATGTTATTAAACATGAAGTCCAACCAAAGGAACCTGTGAAGATAGAGTTTGAACTAAAGGAGTAAGAATCAGACTCTGTAGCAGAGGAGGAATCAGAAGATGAAGAGCCACACACTCCGGCTGTGAGAAGATCAGTTCGAGAAAGAAGGCAGCCAGAAAGGTATAGTCCATCTGCTTTCTGTTCAAATTTTGCTTTATTTGCTACTGATGATGATCCGAGGACTGTGAAGGAAGCAATGGATTCAGAGGATGGAAAACTCTGGAAAGAGGCCATGGTTGATGAAATGGCATCTTTGCACAAAAATGAGGCTTGGGATTTGGTGGAGTTTCCGGCTAGAAGGAAACCCATTGGCAGCAAATGGGTGTTAAAAATGAAGACATTTGCAGAAGGAAAAGTGGAGAAATACAAAGCTTGGTTGGTAGCAAAAGGTTATTCCCAGGTGCTGGGAATTGATTTTGGTGATATTTTTTCTCCTGTTTCCAAGGTAAATTCTATTAGATTACTTTTATCTACTGCTGTGGCTTTTGATTTTGAGGTAGAACAGATGGATGTGAAGACAACATTTCTTCACGAGGATCTGGAAGAGGAGATCTACATGAAGCAACCTGAAGGATTTGCGGTGAAGGGTAAGAAAGAACTAGTGTGCAAGTTAAAGAAGTCTTTGTATGGGTTAAAATAGTCACTAAGGATGTGGTATCAGAAATTTGATACATTTGTATAGGGGCTTGGCTTCAACGGAAGCAAAGCAAATCACTGTGTGTATTTTAAATTAATTGGTGATCGTGTTATTTATCTGGTCTTGTATGTGGATGATATGTTGCTGGTTGGAATGACAAAGAAATTATCTAGGATTTGAAGACCCATTTGTCCTCCAAATTCGACATGAAAGATCTTGGTGTTGCAAACTATATTTTGGGCATGGAAATTAAAAGAGATCGGGCAAAGAGGAAGCCCTGGTTAAACTAGAGGAAGTGTGTTGAGACAATACTGCAGAGGTTTAATATGCAAGATAGTAAACCGGTGAAGGTTCCTATTCCTGTAGGTGTGAGGTTATCTACTAAACAATGTCCCAAGACACAAAAAGAGGAAGAGGACATGTCCCATGTTCCATATGCAAGTGCAATCAGTAGCCTGATGTATGCAATGGTCTATACTAGACCAGACATTGCACATGTAGTGGGAGTATTGAGCAAGTTTATGTCAATACCAGGAAAGGAGCATTAGATAGTAGTGAAGTGAGTTTTCAGGTATTTGCGTGGCACTAGTGGTTATGGTCTGTGCTACCAAGGAAGACCAGGATTAGACAGAGTGTTGGATATTCATGGCCTTGTTGATGCAGACTGGGCTGGAGATCTGGAACAGAGAAGATCTACAAGTGGGTATGTGTTTAACCTATTTGGAGGTGCAGTTAGTTGGATGAGTAAGAAACAATCTGTAGTGGCACTATCAACTACAGAGGCAGAATACGTGGCAGCCACTCATGCAAGCAAGAAAGCAGTTTGGTTGCAGAGATTGTGTTCAAGTATGGGGTTAGTACAAGAAGCTATAAGGATAGACTGTGACGGCCAAAGTGCAATTTTCTTGGCAAAGAACCCTGCATATCATTCAAAGGCAAAGCACATTGATGTTCAGTATCACTTTCTGAGGAATATGATAGAAGACAAAAAGGTGTTGTTGGTAAAGGTGGACACTTTGAAGAATACTGCAGATGCATTGACAAAATCTGTGAGCTCTGAGAAGTTCTCTTGGTGTAGAGAGACGATGGGCATTTTAGGGCTGGGAAAATGACTAAGCTCTCTTGTGGCCCCCTATGGAAAGAAAACCACAAGTGGGAGAATGTTGGGTTGTGTTATATTATTTTCACGTAGTTAACAAGGGGTTTGAAGGGCACCCGTAACCCCACTTTATGGGGTCCGGGGCAGCGTCCCGGAGAATTTTGGTTTTGGACCCTATGTTAGGTTGGGCGAACCCACCTATGGTTTTGTGCATGATTTTCGCACATGTTTTTTGGACGAAATGGTTTTCGGTCCATGGTATTGGACGCGCTGGTTTTTCGGTCCATGGTATTGGACACGATGGTTTTCGGTCCATGGTATTGTATGTTTTGGCATGTATAAATATGTATTGTAACATTGAAAGGAAATAATGAAAAATCAAGTTGGTAGTCCCAGTTTTGGGATCGAGTGGGAAAATCTCTGTGTATATGTGTTTTATGTGTTATGCTCTCGCATTGTTTATTTTTCTGTGTTTTAGAATTCGTATGCAGGTAATTTCTGTACGGGGTTAAAACCTACATGGAGTGTCTTAAAACTCTCTATAAACTAAGGTTCTAATCCCAATGGGGCTTCTTCTACCATTCTCCTCTGAGAATAGACTCTTCCAATCTCTGGATTAGTCTCAACAAGTTCTCCTTCTCCTAGACTGAGCTTTAATCTAGTTAGTATTCAAAATCCAGCACAAGCTTGTGTAACCTTAACAAAACCAAATGCTTTGATACCACTTGATCCAAAAATGGATGTTAAATCAAGAAGAAAAGGTATTACAGACTCATGTGCAGGAATGCTATATTATTTAGTGCAATGGATCGAAAATATTGCGAATAATACAGACATTTAACAATTGGAAAACATAACAATTCAACACATCAACACAATAATTAATCAAGGAGTTCACCAGAATTCCTGGCTACGTGTCCTGGTCCAGCTTCCAGTGTTGACCTCTATATTATGTCTTCAAGAGAAGATTATTACAAGTGTGAGCTCAAACCAAGTCTCAACACAATAGTGACAAAAACAACAAGGATTTACTCAAAATCCTCAAGTCTGCAAGAGTACACAACCGCTTCCTCTTTCTCTCTGTCTTTTGATTCCTTTTTCGCTCCCTTCTCAATACAACAATGGGATACATATATAGAGCTTTCGCTCAATATTCTTGAGCCCAGAAAGTAACGTTGCCTCCCAAGGATCCTTGGGAATGCCTTGTCATTTCTCTTCTGGCTTTGTCTTTTCTACTCTCTGTCGCTTCATCTCTCTCTGCTAGTCTTTATGAAACGTTCTCTGTTACAGGGATAACGCTTACAGAGTGGAGCAATATTCATAATAGAAATAGTTTTATAGTCGAAAGGGACTGGCAGGCGTGGGTAACCCGATCTTCTGACCTTTCTGTGTGATAAAGTCCCAAAACAAATAATTTTCAATAATACACAAATATACATGAAATACACAGAAAAACCCGACCGCAATGCTTTAATTTAGAACTCAAAAACATTAAACCCGCATTTATAAAATCGTTGGGTCCAAGCATGTTACATATCACCTTTCACTCAGTGCATGGTCCCTTGGCATTGTGATTCGTCGATCTGTGATCCACAATCACTCCGATTGACCCCATCAGTTATTGGCGGTATCGCTACCTCAATGGTCCCTTGCTTTGTTGCGCTCCCGATCTACGATCACCCCAATCGTTCCTATCGCCGATTCAATCACAACTGTCTATTCCTTTCATCGATTTGACAACTATGACAAAAGTGCTCATCACAAGTGTTAAAGTCTATGGGTTCAGTCCTTGCCCCATGGTTCATTACGATGCGATAATGCGGCCATCGTATATCGCTTAGCCTGCAAGCCTTTGTTAAGTCCTCCCTTTGGAATTTGCGATGCAATATATCCTGCTGTCATATCCACCATTGATCTACGTGCTTGATCAACGGCCCACGTTATATCGCGCTGATCGCTATCGCAATTCCTTAAGGCTATGGTCCTTTATACTCCGCTTTGGCTTTTCTCCAATGTGATTTATTTTATGTGTTTTCCTCTCGTCTGTTGATCTTTTGGGTCCAATAGTCCTTGAGTGTTAATGCTGTGTTGCAACATGGTTCCCCTAATACTCTGTTTCCACGGTTTAAACACGTATTTCTCCAGTGCAATAAAAGGTTGTGATCTGGGACTTTGAAAAATATTTTTCCCATTTTAAATACAATTGAAGACTTAATAGGTTTATCCAGGATCCATTTTGGATTAGTGCATACCGAGCAGCCATAACTCGAGGTGGATTTAAAACAAGGATTGGGCTACTAGGAGTTGATGGAGTAGTTGTTGGAAAACTGGGAGTAATAGGTGATTGATGGGGAATGATAGGTTGATAGGGAAGTGAAGGTATAAATGGAGTTGGAGAACGAACTTCAGAGGTTGAAGGGAATAATGATGAACTATGGGTAGTGGACACCAGTTCAGAAAGCTCAAGGATCTTAGCAGTAGTGAGGGATGATTGAAGGGAATTTAGAATATACTCATCAATTGACTAGTTTTCCTTTTGGACTTCGAGATCTGCAATAAACTTCGGATCTAGAACTATATCATCAAGTGCACTTTCAGGCCTGCTTCTAAATAGGGAAAGGTCAAATGACAAATCAAAGGGGAGATCTTCTAAAAACAACCACTCATCAGGACAAGAATCTACTTTTATTGAAGGTGTGGGACTGAATGAACTTTCTTGTCTTTTGAGTCTTCTTGAAATCAAGTTAGGATTATCCACTACTAGGGTAGGGTTTCGATCTGGATTGGCCCTAGTGTACTTTCCTGAAGCCAGTGTGCTCAAATTTCAAAGTTTTATATATTGCTTTACAGCTTTCCAATTCAGCCTAGTAAATTCTAAAACTCATCATCCATAAGCTTAAGAATTCAAATGACAGATATTACTGTGGTGATTAGTCTTTCATCCCCAGTATGGTCGCCACTATGTTATCACCTGGATTGAACCTTAGGCTGAAGGAAGGCAATGCCAGGGTAACAACACACCATGTTTAACTAAGTAGCTATCCCTACTAGGATGGGAGAGAGCTCTATTTGTAAGGATCTCAGCCAATATGACTTGATCAGGTAAAGGATATTAGGCTAGGTATAGTAGCTCGAAGTTTTGATTGGATTTTGAAGGGGTTTTGCTGGATCAGAAGGAGCTGGACAGTTTAGGTCTAGGGAATCAGGTCAAAATTACAGGGTGTTCAATAGAGCAAGGTAGGCATAGGCCTTAACACTCTAGGGCTTGATGGGGTGAGATGTTTAAGACTATTAAGAATCTAAGAAGAGCATGTGAAACCATGGATCCTTCCTAGCCTGCAGAAAACATGAAATGGTGAATGGTTTCCCAAGGTAGAGCACTGATGTAATGAATTCTGCCTATCAACTTGAAAAAATTCAACTAGAAGAAATGAAATGATTAAAGGAATACATAAAACACATTAACATATGATCACAGAAGAAGAAACTGTACTAAAACTCCATACCACATGGATCCCATAAAAATAGCTGCAATTCTTATTAATCTCATGCTAAACTGCTACAAATGGTGTATAATCAAGGTCTAAGCATCCAGCTGAGCCCAACCATTTACAATGAGAAAGAAGAAGAAGATATAGACATGAATTGAACCTCCTCCCACCCTCAGGGGTCAAATCCATAAGACGAGGAGCTAATCTAACCAACACTGAACAAGAAAATAGGAATATAAGCATCTTAACAACTTGCCTCTAAAAGTGAAATACTTATTCATTTGAGCTCAAACTGACTTCTAAAGCAATGAATATACCCTATATTACTATTTATCTATCATATTTACATGCCAAGTCATCATTTACAATGATGAAGAAACCTCCATGAGGGAGAATCCATGAAGACAGTAAAAAACTGGAAAAATTGGCATCCTGCGCAAAATCTGCGCTACGCACAGCGCCACTGGCCCAACGCGCAGTGCCACTTTCAAGTCCATTTTGGAGGCCTTCCCGACATCCAAATTGAGATCATGATAGCTCATTGGAAATGTCTTCTAGTCTAATTTCCAAAACACCTATAATTTATGCATTTGATGCTCATTTGACCCCTCAAAACGTGATTCTCCCAACACTACTTCTGTGTGTCGAAAAAGTGGCAGAAAGGTCATTTTTAGGGTGTTTTTTGACCTTTTGGTTGACCAGTTCTGCCCCAAAAACTTTGAAAATATCTAGGGTGCATGTCCGCATCGCTCTAAATCCAAAAATGCAAACAATTTCTTCATTTTGTGCCCCTGGGAAAAGCGTAGCATTGGTGGCGCTGCGTGTTTAGGCAGTTTTCCTGTGTGTAAAATTTCAAAATTTGGAAATGACAAAATTTCTTCTAAAATTGCAAAAAATTGGTGAGAAGCACCATCATCAAGTGTCCTGATGAGCCAAGGAAGCTTCAACAAGCATCCTAAGCCTATCCTCCTCCTTTTTTCCTTTCAAACCCCACCTTAGCCTAGTTTTCACCCTTTTGACCCTCATGTTGCAAATCTTGTTTCGGGTCCTGTAATGATAGGCCATGTGTCTAATAATCTGATTGTCTCTATTGGCCTTCTGTAGCAGCTTCTAAAGGTGAAAGTTGACTCTCTCAATGCAAGTTTCTCTATCATCTTCAATCTCCTTCTCAACAGGAGTCAAAGTGACTTGTGTCTCTTTGTCACTTTGTCGTTTTACCTTGAGCATTTCCAGCTCCATGAGGACTTGTTTGTCACTCAATTGCTTGTTCTCTTGTTCCAAATATGTGATGACATGCTTGGCCCTCTCCAAATTGTCCATCAAAGCTTGGACTTGAACCTCCTTTTATTGTATGATGACGTCTTTTATTGTGTCTTCATCCTGAGCCTCTAAGTCAATGATTTCAACTCCATGATGAATATAATGTTGCTCTGGCTCATCATGCTCTGTCAAGTCAAAGTCTCTTTTCTCCTCATCATCACAACTCTCCTCCAGCATCAAAGCCCCTTCCACATCTTGTGGAGCTAGCATTTTCCTATGGACTGATGAAGAAGGCAAGGTCCCTTCCACATCCCGTGGAGCAAACACTTGCCTATCGGCTGCAAACAATCTCCTTGTGCCCCTATGATATGTCATGTAAATGGGAACCTCAATAGTTCTAGTCTCCTTGGATTCCTCATCTGTTTTCACTTGAGCACTACTAGAAGGCCCCCCTGCTTCTTGAGACACTGGTGGAGGAATTTGAGGACCCCCGAAGGTGTCATGAGAAATAAATGTCTCCCAAAAGATGTTGAGGAGACTGAGATGATGAAGCACAATCATCTTGATCAGGGAATAATGATAGAGGCTGCTCATCTACTGAGGGAATGGCTCCTTCTGGACAAAATGAGCCATCTTCTCAATATTCCTGAACAAGAAATAAGGGATGTTTAACATCCTCACCCCGGTAAAATGCATGAGTCTGATGTGATAGGTGTACAACCTGGAAAATCTGCCCTCACAAGTGAAATACTTCATGATGATTTTCATCATGGGGACATACTTGTCTTCAAGAAATTTGAAAGGAAAAACTCTCTTCACCTCATTTCTGTACTAGGGTTTGATATAAGGCTCATAATAGTGTTCATCCAGGTCCTAGGCCTTGTACCACTTCTCCCCTACATTCAGAATCCTGGTTGCATCTAAAATGATGGAGGGTGAGACTATGAATGTTACCCCAGCAAGAGTCACCTGGTTGTCCTGAAGATGAGCTACAAAACATCTGGTGAGCTTAGGGTGATGTTGAACTCTCTCTACCTGCTCACAGAACTCATAGCAGCCAAGATATCTGAAACATGTGACAACCAACTGAGAGACCTGCAATTCTCTAAGGTTTGATGGCTCTTCTCTAATAATCATGCCTCCCTTGTGAGGTTTTCTCTGCTGCCTAGCTCTATCTGCTGAAGTGTCACTGCCTATGTTGTCTTCCTCCTCATAGTCTCGGTCCTCATTGTCCATGTTTGCAAGCCCTGAGGTAGTATGAAGGTAATGAGTGAAAGTTTTTTAGGAGTGGGAGATGGGAGATGACCTAATGGGCTAGAAAATGAATGAGGGAGTAGGGATCATAAAAATGAGAGGGAGGGGTTGTTTTGTTTGAGAAATTTCCCTTGAGGAAGAGGGATAAAGGGATGGGGATGATATGGAATAGGGATAAAGGGATAGGGAAATAGTTTATAGCTATAATGATAGGTGATAGGATCAACAATGGGGGTTTTAGGGTTTAGGCACAACTAGGGGAAAATTTAGGGTTTAGGCACTTTCCATAGGAAAATTCAGCTGAGGAGTTAAATTGCAAACCAATCAATGTAGTATGGAGGACCACTTACTTGTATGAAGGTAAGAGAGAGCAATTTGGAAGTTTGTTGAAGTTTTGAGGGCTTTTGGGGCCCTTCTGCCAACGCATAGCGCCACCCTAGAAGTGCAGTGCAGTGTAAAATAACACTGCGTAAATTCCCAGATGCACAGCGCTGGGCCTCAACGCACAGTGCCAAGTCCTCAACGCGCAATGCCGACCTGCTTTCCTGAAACGTGCAGCGCCAGTCTGCCAAAGTGCAGTGCCACTCGTCCACTACTCCAGACACCCAACTCCACTCTCTAGAAGCGCAACACCAATCCTCCTTCACCAAAAACTCGCTCAACCTTGCCTCTTCTTCTCATGTTTTGACTCCTTGCGTGCCAAATGAGAATAATGAACTTGAAAATGAAATGTGGGAGCTTAAATAGGAGTAGATTTTGATTTTTCACTTGAAAACCCCACTTTCTAATGTTTCTTGTCCTTCTTCAAAACTTTGTTTTAATACCTTTTCTTCTTTGCTTCTTTTCAGGTGGATAATGCTCAACTTGAACTGATTTTTGCAGTGTTTCTTTGTCTTGCAGCAAGGAGAGATGCTCTGGTGTAGTTGGGATAATTTATTACATATAGTGACTTAAAATTACATAAGAAATACAAAGTAACTCAAAATACTCTGTTTTCACCTCAAAAACATGTTTTTGAGGTGAAAATTACATTATGTTAAGAGATAATTATTCAGTGACTATGACCTACAAGCCATCATGCTTGACTTATTTATCATCCTCATACCTTTGCTGACCTTTATTTACACTTTTAAATCAGGAATATTGACCTTGGTGATGAAACCCTAAGACCTAATGAAAGCATGATTGCCAATTGACCATGAAACCATAACTAAAGACAACGTGAAGAAGGGTCAACAAGTATACTCTGTGAGGGAGAAATTTGATTTTCAGAAGAGAAGGCAACCATCAGTGGATCACTTTGACATGACCTAATGAAATGATGTAAAATTTTCAATATGGGACCCCTAAAATGAAAATGCAAAGAGAAAATTTTGATCCCTGATGGAAGTATGTAGATACTGACTCTAACAACTCTCTCAAGACACTACAATCCCAAACGTCACATCCATATAAAATATCAGGAGTGATGAGGTTGTTAAAGATGATTTTTTTTGTTAACCTCGTATCCAAAAATACGTTAACTTTTTTTTTATGTGTGGCTCACGAAAACTAGAGATCGGTGACCGCTACGTCCATGGTAACTATCCAAGCAGATCCACCTGAGGGGATCACTCCCTGTCAACTCATCAACAGAGCCTAACCCCAAGAGTGTTGAGGAGAATTAACATCATAACCTCCAATTAACAAGGTACTTTAACAACGAGAACTCAACGAATTGAGCTAGCTCTTGAGCTAAAATGCTAACTTATCATTGTTGTCAATCCTATAATAAGCTTTTCATCCTCCATTTATTCATTTTTCAATGCTATAATTCAAGTTGAACTTGTGATGGATATTGATTCCAAAATTTTTTCAGGAAGGAACTTCCTCCAAAATAATTGTTTCATATATAAAAGTATCATATGTGATTTTTTGGATTTAACTAACATTTGTTATCATATATGAAAGTATCATATGTAATATTTTTAAGTTTAATTATTATGACTTTAATTTCATTAGTATTAACAATCAGGCCCATCTTAAAGTAAAAATTTTGGAAGATTTTTAATTGCTTGTCAAAATCATGATGACTCATTACCAAAAAAAACAATATCATAAAATTATAATATACAAATGACCATAAACCAACACAACCTAATCTTTCAAATACTTTTCACTTTCATTTTATATTCCAAAAATTATAACTTATCTAATATATTTTTAATATATAATTATCATATTATATTATATGCATTCCTTGACTTACCAAAGACCATTTATTAATATATTTATATAATATTATTATTATATATATAATATTTTTTTATTGGGGACCAAAATTTTCCCATATTCACTTTTCATTAATATATTTTAAACATTTTTAGGATACATGTTTTTATAGAAATAATATTTTGCTTAAGCTTTAGTAAATGGGAGATGTATTTTAATAATTATCCACACACCAAATACATCTAACCTTATCATAAAAAGATCGGTTTATATAAACATACTAATTCATATATGATATCAATATTAATAAATTAATATATATATATAATTTCTTTTGAAAAAAATATTCATTTCTATTGTTGAATTGAGGCTTTCTATGATTTTATTAAATATAAAAGAGTTTTTCCAGCATAAATCACAAGAAATTTTATTTGTCGACACGTTTCGAACCAACAAGTATGGTTCATCGTGAGGACAAGTTGAATGAGTAGATTAGGCTTAGTATGATTAAATAGATAGAGCAGAAACTCCAACGGCTGTATTCCAAGACCAGGTAATGGCTATTTTGACAATGGCTAGATTTGACTAGATTAGGGGAATAACCAATATTTAATTACAAAATTGATTTAGGTTTGTTAAAATCTTAAAAGTGAATGAACCCTTTTTAACCACTTATATCTATTAAAATAAATTATAACCTAAATTAATTTACATTAATAATTAGTTATCAAAG
>APFE030477386.1:0-24063 GCA_000404065.3 Pinus taeda | reverse complement strand
CCTCCTCCTCCTCCCCTCCTCCTCCTTGCACCCCCTCCTCCTCAACATCCTCCTCCTCCCACTCTCCTCCATCTATGCCTACAGCTCCTCCTCCTCCTCCTCCTCCTACTCGACCTCGACATCTACCTCCCCCCTCCTCCTCCTCCTCTATCTCCCCCCTTGCATCCTCCTCCTCCTCTTCCCTCCTCCTCCTCCTCCTCCTCCTCCACCCTCTCTTCCTCCTCCTGTTGCTTACCCGCCCCTCCTCAATCACGCCCTCGCTACTCCTCCTCCCCTACCTCCACCTCCTCCTCCTACTCCACACCCACTCCCGCCTCCTCCTACCCCTCGTCCCTCTCCGCCCTCCTCCCCCCTCGCCCCCTCCTCCTCGCTCTGCTCTACCTCCCTCCTACTCCTCCTCCTCCTCCTCGCCCCCTCCTCCTCCTCCTCCTCCCTCTCCCTCCCACCCTACGCCTCCTCCAACTTCTTCCCTCCTCTACATCACTCACTACCACTCCCTCCTCCCCCATCCTCCTCCGCCTCTACCTGCCCCCACCTCCTCCTCCCTCCCCTGCCTCTATCTCTCCCCACTCCTCCTCTTCTCTGACTCTAACTCCCCCCCTCCTCCTCCTCTGCCTCTACCTAGCCTGCCTCCGTGTCCCTCCTCCACCCCCACTCCCACCTCCTCCTCTTCTCCTCCTCCTCTCACCTCCGCTGGCATCCCTCCTCTCCCCCCTCCTCCGGCCTCTACCTCTCGTCTCGCCCCTCGCTTCGCCCCTCCACTCCTCCTACCTTCGCCTTCACCCTCACCTCTACCTCTACCTCCCACTCCTCCTCCTCCTCTTTTCCTATTTCCTCCTTCGTCATCTCCTCGCCTTCCTCCTACCCCTCCTCCTCCCCTATTGCCACCTCCACCACCGTCTTTGTCTTCCCCCTCCCCTGTTGCCACCTCCTGCCCCTCCTTTTCTGCCTCCTCCCACTTCCCCTCTGCCTCTTGCGCCTTCTTTGCCTCCGTCTGCAACCATGCAGCCTCCTCCCATGCCACCCATGCCTCTTCACCTTTGCATTCTCCTCCTCCTCCTCCTCCTCTACACATATCACCCCACCTTCCTTCCTCTCACTCTCTTCCACACTCCCTCCTCTTTTCTCTCCCCTTTCTTCCGCTACCTAGTCCTCTCCCTTTCCCTCTTCCCCACTTCCTCCACATTATCTCTCACCTTTCCCTCCTTTCCTCTCCCTTTCCCACATCAAATCTTTCATAATATCTACAACACATTATACTATTACACTCAAATAATGTTAAAAAAACAATATATTATTACATTAAATAAAATTCACAAATCCAACAAACAAATATATCATCACATATAAGACTATTTTGTAAAATAAATGAATATAGTTTTACCATATATTTAATTTTATATTATAATTATTATTTAATTAGATTTTTTAAATAATATTAAAATATTTGTATAAATAATAAGCCAATACTAATAACAATATATCCTAATGGTTTTCGAATTCTAAATATTAAGAAATAAAATATACAATATAATGAAAATATCATGTAATAGTATACTCAATAATGAATAAAATAATTGATTTAATAAAATATATATAATATATAAAACAATAAAACACATCAAAATTATAAGACATAAATGATAATATATTTAAAAACAATTATCATTGTCTTTGTAATATTACAAAACACCTTTTTTAAAATATCAACCCTAATATATCATCACGAATTTAAAATTTTTATATAAAACATGCAAATATTTATTGTGTAAAGCATTTAAAAGGTCCTTTAAAATCTCGACTTCAGAAGAGTTTGTAAGAAAAAGGAAGTGTCGAGTTTACAACCTCCCATTTATTCTCTCTGGGATGTAAGCTACTGATATTCATGGAATATGATTCTTTCTTTATCCTAAACGGTTGCTATGAAATATATTTTAGTTTATTTTAACAATGTGCTGTTATTTACCGTAACGACATCGTTGGAAATTAAATTGCAAGGTGGACGGAGAAGTAAATGGCCATACGGCTTTGACGCCCTTAAAAGTTGGACTCAAGAAGTGTTTATGACAAAAACAAGAAGTGCCTAAGTTTACAACGTCCCATTTATACACTCAAGGATGTAAGTTCCGCATATTCATGGACGTACCTAGTCTCAGATTTTTACAGCAAACCGGACGAAAAATATAAAAGAAAACATATAACATAGAAAGAGATTGGTACAGATAACCCTGACACTCTAAACTGCATAACGTTGGATACTTTAATTTGAACGTTCAAAGAAACCGTACCACAAAGCAACGATCAACACAGAATTTTAGGAATAAGATAAACGCATAGAAATAGAAACACAAAGCAACAGTAAACACATAAAAATTTAGGAATAGAAGTAATATAGAAATTTGAGAAAAACATGCGAACATGCTGAAGTAATATATTTGTTATTGTTATTATAGAAAAGCTAAAGTAGGACTGGGAATTGCATATCTACTTACCTGTTATGATTGATGGAGTGTCCGACCAACTCTGTTTATCACAATTCTGCAAAGCTGAAAGCTCAAATCTGAGTGGAAAAAGTTTAGCATACCAAGAATGAAATCATACCAGATTCTTCCATAGAAGAAAAGCTTCGTCTCCATGCATCCAAAGCTTTTGGATAGCCTCTGAGCAACATAAACCACAGAGCAACTGTAGACATCACCTATATAAAAACACAGAACAAATATATACAGACATCGACCATCAACCCGACCAACCTACAGTTCAGAGTGCCAAAGATATGAAAGGAATGAAATGAATGCCTTAAAACTGTATCTGGTTTTATAGACAAATGAGGCGCTCATCGGTTACCGTTCGTAGGAAATTTAAAATGAGTTACCGGAACTTCCAAACTATTCTGCACATCGGAATAACAAGAAAGGCATCCTGAACGTCGGAATAACAAGAAAGGGAAGTTTGATAAAGATGTGCTGTGATGGAATGAACTACTTGATTGTGTGACGGTTTTTTTAGGCATGCGCGGGGAGAGAGCGGGGACCACATAATCGATGTGCCTAATGGAAAATAGGAGATCAAATCTCTAGGGAAGTTACATCGTTATTGGCCCTTTTGGCGTTACATGCACATCGCAACGGTTACTTCGAAATTTGAAATCTTTGATTGGCATTTCAAACGACATGGGTAAATATAAGGATTTTCCTTGCTATTATATATGATTTTCCTGAGATTCATATGACATTGAAAACTATCCTTCAAGAAGTAATATGACATTAAAAACTATCCTTCAATAATTACTTCAAGAACTTCAAATTTCTTATTATAATCATAAATTATGGCAAGTGAAAAATAAATGTAATTATAAATTTTCATCTCTTTTTAAAGTTCCATTACATAATCATTAGTAGAGGATCATATGACACCAAGAAATGTCTTTTATGTCTACCTGAATAACTTGTAGTTCCTTACTATAATTATAAAGCATAACAAGTTGAAAATTAATTATATTATAAATGTTCATATGTTTTTTTTATGCACTGCATAAACTTAATCATCACTAGACAGCGAATCAAATCCACTCGTAAGATTTTTCTTTTCTCTTTCTTAAATAAAAATAAATAAATAATCAGTAACGTTGAAACATTATCTTCGACTATTACACAAGATATAATTGTTTCAAAAAATTTACAAGCAAACCAAACAGAACATGGCTCTAGAGAATTGAAGGCACTTTACTGGAGAAATGAAGTCTTTACCTAACTACTTAAGCTAAGGTCATTTGACCCAACTTTAGTGTTCCTTTTTTCAACCAAACAGTTATGGGAGAACCCAATAGAACTCATTTATATGACTTTCTTTCCCAATTTTCATGATGTATAGCATGTCTCCACAGATTTGAATCCACCATAGCCAGAAAGACAATATGTGCCTCTACTGCTTGAGCTAAACTCCTTCGACACCCAATTGCCATATTCTATGATACATATTTTCCTTGGAAAAAATAGATATGAATATTTAGTAAGTAAAAGATGGAATCATATTATGTTGCCAATTCTAGTTAAGATAAACTTAAGCCAAGTACACAACCAAATAATTATTTTAAAAGTATACAAGCTCCATAACTTTGCACCAATTAAAAATAATAGAGGAATGTCTCCCATAGTATTATCAAAGGTTCGCCATGGTGTATGTCATGGATAATGAAATTAGATGCTCCTCCATGTTGTATAAGGAATTGATGGAATATCCTTTTGGTTATGCATATATGGGTCTATAATATATCCTCTGAAATTGACTTGAATATCATCATGTCAGTGACGGTGCCTAGCATGTCTATGAGATAGGTTACCTGTATAATGCCTGATCTAAGATTTGTATTTAATTAACCAATTCGTTATGCATGATGGAAACAAATCCTATAATAATGATGGTTGATCATGATAGTAGAGTTTAATTAAGATCATTTATGTAGGTAAGGAAAGTATAGGTTGCATGTTATGGTTAGTTTTGTATTCATCTACTAAATCATGTTTACTAGAAATTTGACACATAAGCCTTGACAATAAGGTTAAAAGGCCATACCAAAACCACTCTATAATTAAAATGATAATGATTGTGGAGTCTATTATAGAATTAATAATGATGATATAAGGGTAGGCTAAAGGTACCCTAAGTAGTATTGTATCTTAACGATTAAATATAGCCAAAAAAAAAAAAAAAAACCTTTACGGAATGGGAGCTTAGGAGCTAAATTTCAGGGTAGGCTAAGGAGGTTCGTTACAAATGCTATTAGAGAAAAGGTTCAAACACTAAGGCTTATGGACCAATGGAACTCCGTAGCATTTCCATTACGAGTTTAAAAAAAATATATAATCCATAAAGGTCAAGTTAAAATTTGAAACTTAGAACATGTTAAGGTCATATATATTTGTTTTCTTTAAAGAAAGTTAGGAATCCTTAATGGTTTATTGAGGAACCATGAATATACATATGTTAATTCAATATATATGTAACACATTATTATATCAAGCAATTTAATTAAAGAGGAAGTTTTTATGCTTTGGTGAAAGATGTTTTCTACCCCCATCTAAGTTGTATGCTAAAACATGTCCTCTTGGAAGACCATATGGTAACAAAAAAATTAATATAGGGTCAAATCTGAAAGAATTCGCAAGAGACTTCAATCAAACCTACATCAAACAGCGATCAAGATAAGCTTTGAGGTGTGTGTGTTTCCCTGTCTATATGTTTTTGAAGATGCCTTTCCATGGCTGCAAATTGTGTAATAAATATGTGGAATTGTTAAGCTTGTCTCAAATCCATGCCCATGGGGTCGATTCATGTACTTAAACTTGAGTACATTTTAACATGATAGGCTAGCAACAAAAGTACCAAAGAAATCTAATCCGCTTTGTAATATATAAAACATTTTTTTGGAGGTAAAGGAGTTGTTATGGCTTCTTTGGCGTATTATATTATTAAGGAATTGAAGAATTCTGGAATTTAAAACTCCAAAATACGACCTCCTCCAAAAATTTCTTTGACTCTATTTTCGTGATCTCGACTTGAGTGGGACGTTACAAATTATCAATTTCCATACATTGGGTATTTAGGAATTTCATAAATGGCATCATCCATAATGTCGATATTAAATTATGTGGGCTAAAAGCATAGTGGGAAAAAGTGCATGTTGTGCTATGGTAACTAGAAAGATGAAGAGATTTGGTCCACTTGTGTGTCTACCCGGTCACCCTATTTCCCATTCGGTGGTAACCACCACCAATCCATCCATTGTAGTGAGGAATTCACCAACATGATTAAATCGTATGACTCAACAACTAATTCCCATGAAATGGATTGACCCATTAAGGAAGATATATCACGACCAGTTCAACATTCACAACAGAGAACTCAACCTTTCTCGGATGATGGAAACAAAACTCAACCTTTGGGACGTATGAGACAGTTTCAACATGTGAAACTTTTTAACAAACAATTCAGTTCTATCTCCAAGAATTTTGTGAAGCTCCTTGATGGAAGAGGAGAGGAATACCTAGGAAGAATTGTCAATCTGAATAGGAAATCGAGGCATGGGAATGAAGCTTCTGCGCATGTGGAGGGAGTGTATGTCATGTAGGTTATGTTATGGACATCGGTATGGCGTACAAGATGGTACTGTGTACAAGAGGTACATAGGGTACTATTATGGATATATGTACTGCATGATAATATACGGCATGCATAGGTGTGTGTGTGTGTGTAACACATACTATGTGAAGGTATACGTGAAGACACTGGGTGATTTCTAGATAAGGAAACTAATCCAGAGTGTGTAGAAAGGCTGGACGAAGGTGGAAACTAAGGATTGGTATTGGAAACTAAGGATAAGTATCAATGTTTTGTGTCAGTGTTGTAAGCAGGTGATTATGATTATGATCCATGAGGATTATAGGTGATCTATAATTAATGGCTAAATATGATTTTGATGGTTGTGTGTGAGCTAACCTGATATGATATTTTGTACATATTGATTTGGAAAATGTGCTAGTTTACGTGTTGTGTGCAGGGAAACTGGAGGAAGCAAGTGTTCGGTAAGAACACAAAGTCTTGGAAGAAGGCACGGGAAGAACATGCATTATTCAAATACAATAAATGGTGCGAGATATAATTTTTACCTACACAAATAGTAGTAATGTATATCAAATTATGATATTAACTATGGTAAACATAGTTAGGTTTCTGCATCTAAGATCTCTCACAAAATTGATTGAAACAAATGTTATAGGCAACGATGGAAGGAGATGTGCTCTTTGTAACCGATATATATTAGAAGATTTACATCAGATGGTAAGCCCATCGGAGACTATGAATTCAGAGAAAACTACCTCTGAATGAGGAAATAATATTGCAAGATGCAATAATATACCTAGCATGGTGTAAATTTAAGGGAGTGAGTATGTAACTCCCTCCCTTGTATGTAAAATTTTGATAACCTAAGCTGGTAAAATCTAGGTATAACGTGTAACAAGAAAATTAAATACTTTATGAAATAAATAAAATAATTAATCACTTGGAAAAGCGAGACACCAAGAGAGGAGATTATTTCCAAATCCCATGGAGAATGGGAGTGGATAATCCTTTCATGATAAGGCTTCTAGATCTAGATCTAGACAAGCTTAATGGATTTCTAGATAAATATCCATTAATCTACTTATATGATAAAGATGATAAGTTATGAAGAAACATATAATCCTTGCGGGAGATAAAGGAAACCTTTTATGAGCAAAAGCCTCGTGGGAGATAAAGACGACATTTCTAGGAAAAGCCTAGGCAAATGGATAAAAAGATCCATAAAAGTGGGATGACACTAATGGAAACCATATCAATAAGGAGGGTATTAAATACCCATGGAAGAGATCAAGATGAGGCATTTGATCAATGGAAAGAACTCTTGGCTCGAGGTTGAACTCGAAGTAGGTAGTTCTAGGTTAGGTGGCGACGCTCACTTTTCCAGGTGACATTATTTCAATTTCTTTCGTCAAATTCCATTGCATGGCATGTGTTGTATGTTGTTCCTTACCTTGTACATCATTGAATTCTCTCAACTGATCCATGATAGGCCTTTTGTACTATGAATTACATCTACTAAAGGTCTTATTACCTATTTATTCACTATGATTAGTATTTCATAAGATATGACATTGGGACTATGAACTTCTTATATGGGAAAACTAAAAATTGTATTTTTGACAGTGTCTCAATTCATGCTTGAGTAAAATCCTCAAGAGGAATGAAACTCAAATGCCAGATCTTGAATGATCATAATTTATTCCTTCCCCTATGGTGTGATGTATGCATGAGTAGAATTGCAGGTATTAACTTTGTCTGTGGGATGATTATATATGGACGCACGTGATAACTATTACATATAAGTTTAAGCTAAGTTAAATTTAGTGAATGAACATAATATGTGGTATTAATATTGGGTCAAGGAGGTATGTGACAATATACATGTCAGATTTTGTTAATGTTTGTTGATGTATGTTTTTATGTCTAGGTGGCTTTTTCAATGTTTTTCTTGTCAATATATGTTCTTAAATATTATATTCCATTGCATTTGAAATTGTATTTATTCGAAATTGCTTAAGTATGTTTACAAAGAGTTTTGTCAATAAATGCTTGTGTTTGTTATGTTGATTTGTATTAGTGATTAAGTCTATTATAAACTTGAAGGTATGTATTTTATATAGATTTGGTGAAGTCTTATCTTTTTATTGTATCATTTTTTAATGTTTATTTATTATATTCAATTTTACTTATAATTTGATATTTCTAATTTTTGCTTACTTTTAAAAATGTATTTAGTTAAGATATGTTTTTATATTTCTATAATTGTTAAAATCTATAAATTTAATTGAAAGTCACAATATAAATATTAATATTTTTTTTTTCTAAGTAAAACTGATCTATTAATAAAAACATAATGTACAAAGAGGCACCGGCCTTTGCGGTACTAGGTCAGCTATATAACCATTTTAAACAGCAAGTCTTGATATCGTAACTACCCCAGTTGGGGAAACTAGTCTGAGAACGAGATAAGGAAAGTTAATTTTACCCATGTAGGGGCTATAGTTCCAGAATTCAAAATTTTTAACCAAAATTAGCATTGTGTAAATACTATAAAATTCAAAAAGGCAGCGACAGTAAAACCCACAGTATAGTTCAAAATTAACCACAGTAAAACAACTCAAGAGAACCAAAACTCAGAAACCGAGCTGGACGCGAGACTCAATATTGACTATAGTGAAACTAAAATAAACAAAACCGAACTCAAAACCTGACACATGACCTAGCATGCCGCAGCTAGGTGGCTTAGTTTGGTGACTTATCTTCCACGATCAAACACTGGCCATATTCTTCTGAACCAATTTCTGTTGATTGCCTGCCACCTGCAGTGTCCTCCACTTGAATTCCTTTGTCTTTATGGGTGGTTTCACCTCCCAGAGTCTATTGTCTGCTGTTGGACACATGGTCCATGTCTCTCAGTAGGTGGTTAGAGCTCCGCTCCCCCTGACAGTTGATGAGCGATGGAGGAGCCTGGTTCATTTATGGGCTAAGCTGTAGTTCGGGGCATGAGTTAGTTACCTCTTTGAAGTCCTCCATGATGGTGGCAATGATGGCTGGCCTATCCATGGAGCAGTGAAACCATAATTGAGTTCGCTGGGAAGAAGCAGTGGAAGTGGTGTGCTAGGTGATTCCACCTAAACGCCGAACCTCGTGGCTACCCAATCTACCTCGACCACTGCGGGAGTATGGGTATCTACCAAGGAGGTGGGAAGTGGAAGAGATTGGGGGTGGGGAGGCAGATGGGAGGTGGAGACAAAAGGGGTAGAGATGAAGGGTGAGTGGTGCCACCCCAACTACCACCTCGCCTGCACCTCATTCTATGGCGTTGGCGCATGGTACTCCAAATAGAAAGTTGTAGTGAGCATTGTGTTTCAGGATCAGGAGGTAGGGCAAGAATGATGAAGGGGATGTTGAGAGGGATAGGCGAATTCAAATCTATGCCAGAGAGAGGGGCCGAGACCTCAAAATGTAGGTTGCAGAGAAAGGATTGAGAAAAATGATGACCATTTCCCAGGTTGACGCAGTAGAGGAGTCTGCAACGTCTTCTCGTAGCAGTGCGAATGCTCAACTCTGGTGCATAGGGGTGGCAAGAGCAACTGAGAGGCTAAATGAGTGATTACAGGGGGCTTGGATCCATATTTTTGAAATTGCTGAGAATTTCTTGGTTTTCACAACTGGTTAATGGCACTGATCGAGGAGCTGGACCTACCTTAATTTCCCATAGGGGAAGGCGTAGGTTTCCATAAGGATCAGCCACCTACTTGTTCGGTAGTCGATGTGCATTAATTGCTCATCTAACACCTGTATCCGGGGAATATAGATATTAATATTATAGTTTACCTATCTTTTTTATATTTTTAACCTTATGTTTTTCATATTTTTAATATGTTTTTTTTCTATTTTTTTACATATACCATTCCAAATATTAATATGTTAATAAAAATATTTACAATAAATTATAAATGTTTTGATAATAAAACATTAAGAGAAAACATAATTAGTAATCATTTTTAATAAATAATACTACTACAACAATAATAATATCATTAATGAAAAATTTTATCATAATTTATTTTAATTTTGATTAGCGTTAATAAATTAATATGTTTTAAAAATATATCCATTAACATGATTAATCATATAACATATTAAATCAATATAATTAAATCATCTAGACATGTTGATATGTTAAAAACATCATATCAACAATGCAAAGTTTTTGGGGCACATAAACTTCCACCATCAAGTGGTTGACCTTGTTAGTAGATATTATAATATTGAAGCAAAGAGAATCTTTTCTAATTGTTAACGCAAATTATCATAACAAATATTTCCCAATAGTATAATTTTATATAGTATAAATTTTATCCATTGTAAAATATAACATTTGAAACAAATGAAAATAAATCATTCACCACATTATTATATAAGGAAATATTAATTTAATCAAACAATTTCATGAAAAATTTGACCCAAGCTTCCCTTAAGAAAGAAAATTTCACGATCCCACCCCTTCTAGTATCTTTACACTTGAAGACAAATTTTACTAATCAATGCCTTATTTTAGTCCTCATCCCTAGCACTACATGGTTTCCTAATTGAATTGGTAAAAGTCATTTTAAGAGAAGAAGATGTATTCGATACATTTCTTATTCATCACTTGATACAATGTGTTTATGATGTTTCAACATACACAATGCAAACATACAAATATCATAATAATTTTCATTTAAAAACTCATCTACCATGTATAATTATTCTTCATATCTAATAAAATATATGTACATATATATAACAAGAATTGTGAAATTTTAATGTGTAGGAACATTTTGTCCAATGTAAAACATATATTTTATAAGTAGTGTAATTTATAAAATGTTACATAAAATATATTAAATTAACTATTTATTGTGTATTAAATTAAAAATATAATAAAAGTGAAATACGTAATTATTCTTTATATGTCCAATTAGAAAGGAGAATATAACTAGGTCATTTTGTCCAACATAATTTGTAAAATAGTGCATACACAATGTTAAATTCAGTCAATATAATAAAAAAGAAAGACATAATTATTCTTCACACATCCAATGAAAAAAGAATTGAAATTTTTTCCAGCATGAAATATCACCCTATAAGAAATATAATTTTTGTTTTGTAAGCTGAGGATTTGCCATTTTCTATTATCAACCAAACCATTATAGATCTAAGGTGATCTCAACCCACCCCGCGGGGAAACCGGGTTTATTAGCCACCTATAGTTTTTGACTACTGACCAAAAATAAAAGGTTCTCAATCTGTCTTTCCATGCTTTATACACATTAGCCTTGTAACTGTTACTACTGACATATATCTGCAAGTAAATATGATCATAAACCGTATGCATAGCTAAAACAAAACTAAGATTTGCAATTTCTAACTACATCAGGAAACATGCCTTTCTTCATTGTTCTCCAGTGACCTCTTGCTACTTCTTCTCCTTTTTTATCACCAAGCCGTTCGCCTCAAGCTGTTGTTGTAGATCTTCGAGCCTCTTTTCTTGCACGAGCAGGGTGATTACAATATTCTTCAGCTCTTTCTTCAAGTTTGGAATTCCCTGCGACAATTCAGCCATTTCCACAGCTATCTGCTCCATGGCTTTGGTCATGAGTCTTTTCATGACCCAATATAGGTGCAGCGATTGCTTATATAGTGTCGTTCGACCTCGGGTGTACCCTGGATCTGGCATGAGATGCATCCAGTCCTCCATTTCTTCCTCTGACTGTGCCTGGATGGCCTCTTCCTCCCAATGCTCTATTATCCTTCTAATTTTTGGGTTGGTCCTCTCATTGTATTCTCTCTCTGCTATTCTAACCCTAGTCTCTATGGTCTGCCTGCCCTGTCTTCCTTCGGCTCCCACTCCGGTCTCCCCATCTTCCTCAGTGCCTTCACGACAGCGTTGGCCCCGTCTGCTGCGTCCTTCTGCTATTCCTTGTCTTCTCTGGCCACCCCTGCCACGGCGACCTCTCCCTCTCCTCCGTCTGCCTCTTCCTTCCTCGGCTTCCGTCCTCGGCCTTCTTTGTTCTTCCTCCCGATTTCCTTTCGCGTCTTTGTTTCCTGTTCTTTTCGTGTTTCGGTCGCTGTTATTTATTTCATGCACAACCTTCTCCGGGTCCTCTGCAATGTCTTCGCTCTCGCCCTCAGAGACTTCATAGACAGGAATGTAGCAGTACTCGGGCCTCTCTTCCATTTTTCGTTTGCCCTTCGCGTCCATGTCTCCTCGTCCCTGGTCTCCATCCCCTCCACTGCTTCTCATCCACCTTCATGCCGCCCTGCTACCCTCTGCTTCCATGCTGTCTCTGCTTCCTTGCTTCAAACTGTGCTTCCCCGCTCTTTCTTCTTGGCTCCCAGAGCTTCCCACTCTCCTCGCTGTATAACTCCTCTTAATTTTGCTCTTTCCTGTTTCACTGCGAGCCTTTTCTCGCGTTCCACTCCACCACCTTTCCTTCCTGGTATCTCCCCCCTGCATGCCTTTAAATCTCAAATCCCTGTCCACTCTGTTGGACCCTATCCCCATGCAATCATACCTCGGGCTTGTTTCTGGCAACCTGTCAGCTCCACCGTCGATTACCTGTACTCGGATGTCCTTTCGTCCTAATCGGGGATCCTTCTCACTGATCCACTTACCTAT
Source organism: Pinus taeda (assembly GCA_000404065.3). Classification (NCBI taxonomy): domain Eukaryota; kingdom Viridiplantae; phylum Streptophyta; class Pinopsida; order Pinales; family Pinaceae; genus Pinus; species Pinus taeda. The sequence continues at coordinate 11,273 of APFE030477386.1, read as the reverse complement.
AAAAATCATGTTTTGAAACTCGCCTGCGGTCACTTGCCTCATCCACCGTCGTTTCTTAATTACGCTCCCTTCCACGTTGCTCAACCCGATCGGGTGTATAAGAAATATAATTTTTAAAATGGTACATACACCATATTTAATTGAGTTTTACCCTTTTATTAAATTGACTATATAATAAAAACAAAAGACAATTTTAAATAACAAAGTAATGTTTACACTTAAGGTATTAGGTGCATCTAAGCACGAAAGAGTCCAGTGCGAGACAATTCTATTAATAGAATCCCATTAGTGGGAAAATTCTTATTCCATTCAACTTTAGAGTTGACTCCATCCTAGGCTTCGCCTGCCTCATAAAATAAAAAGATAATTCATTCAAATAATTTAATTTAACTTTCATATAGTTGTTTCTCAGGTCCTTCCAATAATTATGCAACATCAAAAAAAGTAACATTTATCAAATATTTTGCAATTTGAATAACAATATCAAAAATACATATATGCATGGTTATAATACATGCACTTTACCATTAACATGAAAATGAAAATGATCTCAAGTGAAAATTGCATACAACATGACACTTCAAAAGATTAATTTTCCCATGCTCATACCAAAAATAATTTTCTCGCCCTTGGGGTGACTCTAAAACCATGTAAAGAAAGTTACATATTTGATTTGAAACCTTGTGATCCTTATAGTTGTTGTATAGTATTTGTATAGTCATATTTCTAACTTACATAATTGCAATCTTTCTATCAAAAGGGGAGATATATATATTGAGCGGGATTCATGGTTAAGAAATGTGCTTCCTCATATCAGACCACATGTTTAAATATAGAGGGGGTCCGGGGAGATGTCCACCATATATTTTAGCAATCAAATAGGTCGAGGAGGATAGGTCTTTTGTCACACAAAAAGGTGATATCATACATCAATTTGGTGCTTATGCTTGACTATGACCTTCAAATTATATTATTGTTATTATTATTTATCTAACCTCTCCAAAAAAGACATTGTCACATTTTGTATTATTATTAATGTCAATAAGGAATATTTTCATTAACGTCTATAAATATGTGTTTCACAGTGTAATTATTTAGCTTAAAATATTGAATTTCCATACTTAAATATCAGAGTAGTATAATTATTCAAGGAAAGATTGAAATTATTATATATAAATATATGAATTACTATGATGGATGTCATCCACAATAGTGTGGTGAAGCATCCCATAGTTTTCCACACAAGGTTGCATATATTTCGTTAATGCTATGAGAAATCATGCAAAATCCAGTGATGCTTGGCATGACCATAACTTGGTTAAGCTACCACCGTAGACATGCGTACATAGGCGGATTGGAGCAGTGAATGGGAAATTAAATTTAATAGAAAAGGTAGATACATTACGTTGAAATTTTAATCATGTGTTTCTTGTATTGAATTATGAATTTGAATTTGTATGCACAATGTAGATTTTAATTTGCATATTGTGTGTATGTGTGTGTGTGTGTTTTAAAGCTACATAAGCATACTTGAGTGTTTTCTTGTGTTGACTTGAAATTGTATCATGTGCAATTACTTATTTGAAATTGTATGTTGTGTGTTTAGTCGAATTTGTATATTGTGTGTTTGTTTGAACTTGTACTCTGTATGTTCCTTTATTTGAAATTGCATATTTATGTGTGAGTCATTGTGTGAATGTTTATTTATGAATATTTGTATTGTATGTGGCTTATAATTGTAATTATGTGTTTGTTGTATTGTATTGTGATTGTAATTAATTTCATACCACAAATTTCAATTTGTATATGAAATGTATGTTTTACTTTGTATAATGTGTGTTTTCTTATTTAATGTTGCATTTTCATATTTGACTATTTTTTTTTGTATTGAATTGAAATTGTATGATGTGTGTTTCCTTATTTGTAATTATACATTATGTGTTTTTCTGTTTGAATTTGTATTTTGTGTTTCATATTTAAAAATTTAAAATTCTATGTTTGCTTATTTAAATTTGTATTTTGTGTCTTCCTTGAAATTGCATATACATGTGTGAATTTGTTTTCTCAATGTTTGTTGATGTATGTTTGTATGTGCAGGCGGTTTTTTCAATGTTTTTTTGTTAATGTAGGAGTTTAAATTTTATATTCCATTGCATTTATTTGAAATTGCTTAATTATGTTTACAAAGTGTTTTGTCAATAAATGCTTCTGTTTGTTATGTTGATTTGTATTAGTGACGAATTCTATTATAAGCTTGAATATATGTATTTTATATAGATTTGGTTAAGTCTTATGGTTTTAATATATTATGTTTTAATGTTTATTTATTATATCGAATTTTACTATAATTTGAGAATTTCACCTCGTCCCACGATAGAGTAGTTTTTCCCTGCAGTTGGTAAATAGTGAGGCATGCCTTTAAATAACTCTCATAGTCGTATACTTGGAAATGCTTAATCATGTTCAGCAACCATGGCTTTGCACCCTCCTCTCTTGCTCCATCAAAAGTATGGGGTTTGATCTTCCTAAACTCCTCTTGTAACTCCATTTTCTTCTTTCCCCTACATGCTTTTTGGGCACTACGATCTGACACTTCTCCACTTCCAGATTTTTCAGATTCTATCCCATTATTTTTTCTCTTTAATCCTTCTATATATACACTTTTGTGGTTGGATTTCTCAGTCTAGTCTCTAATTAGATTTACCTGCTCCTCACTCGTTTTCAAAAACTGCTCATTGTTATTCCAATGTTGTAGTATTTCCTATTGCATATTCCTTACTATATCCACAAGGTGGGAAGGAAATGTAGTTCTACCTTCCACCAGTTCCACGCACAAATCTTCCCCACCAACAATAGCTAGAGGAGAGTTCTCCATTATTGCACAATACTCAGCTTCCTATGAAACATACCAACTAATATCAGAAATTTTCATTTACTACTAGTCATGTGCATTGAGTAACTAGTGGTGGTGCCTTTTCTCAAGCCCAGTACAGTAAGTGCAGTAACTTGGGCTCTAATACCATTTTTTAGATACCAACCTAAAATAACCTTCATCCTTTCATATTCACAACTTTTTTTTCTTTCATGTTATATAAGATATGAAATAAACTATTTAGGATGCATGACCTATATGATCTCATATGTACTACTTTATACATGTTCTATATTATTCTTAATCCTATCTTGATGTATATCTCTATTGCATTTGTTTAATATTAAATACTTAGATTAATCTTGGTGTGAATAAAGATTGAGTTTATTAATTTAGTGGATGTTTTTAATGGCAATTGTCCAACTATTGTTGAAGTATATTTGTAACCCATACTCTTTAACATGGATCCTACCAACCTTAGATGGTTACCATATTATTTCTTAATGGTTTGATCACTCAATTGTTTTCTAACATTCACTAGGCCCCTTCATAATTTACATTGGCTCGAATGTTAATCTTGTTGCTAATTGGCACATAGTTACTCTGGTTTTCAGTTCAAATCACCTATTTTATGGTGTTAAGACATTGTTGTTAATACTTCCATGCATGTACTAAATTTTGGCAAGTTGACACAACCTTCCACTGTACCCTCCACCACTTACTTGCTTACTCCATGCATCCTAATTCACATGAACATACCCAACAACACTTGGCCTTCAACCTTGTCCAACTAATGCGACCTCAACGAATCAGATCCTTGGTGTCACGCCCCCAATTCTTTTTTTGTTAATTTGGCCGGGTGCGTCAATGCCTAAGTAGTTAACATCTTTCATTGTTAGCTTACTATACGAACCACGCCTTCAACATTCATTATAAACATGAATAACATCATAATGTGCGGAAACCATTATTATAAGAACATGATAAAATAGCAGCTTGAACACAATCATATGCAAGAGAACTTCATTTATTATATATATGAAGATTTTGTACAATGGCCAGGAGCTAGGCTCCACCGGTGTTTTACCCGGATTGGGCACCCACCTGTGCAAGAGCGCACGGTGGTCTCACCTCAACCTCAAACCAAAATACAACATATAAACCAAGACAAGTTTTCCTTTGCCCAAGAGGGTGGGCACGCCCGTGAACAACCCACACCAACCGCAATCCAAAACTCATGTCACACCTTGGTGGGCAGGCGCCTTAAAACACCTTCCACCCGCGGCCTCGATTTCGTGCACAAGTCCGTGTAGACCACCTAGCAGGTGAGCGCATAGCCTGCACCTTGCTCCAACTCTATCTCCCTTGCTTGCAATTTTCCTTGACCGAAGAGCGACTTGCTTGGTGATCATTTGCCATGCCTCATCGCTATGTTTATACCTCGTCGTGTGTGGAGGTCGTGCCTCTAGCCGACCCTTCGTTCATAATGCCAACCGTGAACACCATCAAACAATGTGATGTTGTATGCAGGTCGGCCCTCCCATGGTGCGGGTCCACCCCCCAACTCGCTCCATATTCACTTTCGTCCTTGGTCGGCTAGCTCGGCAAGTCCTCCAACTCACCATATAAACCTACGAATGCCCATTCATCCATGCATATGCCACGCCTTGATCGCTGGTGGTTCTTCTTTCATGCCTTAGTCACATTCTGAAGTAGGTGGAGCGCATGCCGGGTCGCTCAACAACCGCAGGGCATTACATCCTCCCCCACTCGAAATCATTGTCGCCCTCGACAATCCTGACTACCTCAATATCCTCTGTTCATACTTTGCAATCTTCTTCTTCCATATCCAAAGTAAGTCCTCCGATTCCCAGCTCTCTTCCTCCGGTGCATTCTTCCATTTGAAAAGATACTCCCATTTCATGTGGCAACCAATCCCTATAGTTCTGAAGCTCAAAATCTTATCCAACTCCAGTCCTGCCTTGTCCACAATCCCGGCTGGTCCTCTCGGTGGTTCAGCTCTCTCTGGATGATCAGCATCAAGTCTGTATCTCTTCAACTGACTAATGTGAAAAACTAGATGCTTCATTTGCATATGGTGTGAAAGCTCCAGCTCATAACCAACTTCCCCCACTCTCTTCTTCACTTGGAATGGTCCCTCATACTTCCGTGTCAGTTTGCTCACAGTCCCCTTGGTTGGCTGAAACTGCTCCCCGGTAATCCTAAGAAACACCATATCTCCCACACTAAAGTGCGCATCCCGTCTTCCTCGATCAGCATATTTCTTCATTCTCCTAGCAGCATCGTGCAAGCGCAACTGTGCCAACTCCAAGGTCCCCTCCTAAGCCTTCATGAACTTCTTCGCGTGAGGACTCCTCAAAAAACTTCCTGTCACTATGGTATGTGGTGCAATCGGCATCTGTCCATTCACCAACTTAAATGGACTATACCCCGTGCAGAACTCTTTTGAATATTGTAGCTGAACTTAGCAATATCCAAGAGTTCAGGCCAATTCTTCTGATCAGCCATCACATAATGTCTCAAGAAGTCCTCCAACAATGTGTTGAACCTCTCGATCTATCCATCTATCTACAGATGGTAACTAGAACTCATCAACAACTCAGTCCCGACTAACTTGAACAATGTGGTCCAAAATTTGCCTATAAAACATGGATCTCTATCTGACACAATGCTCAATGGCATCCCCCAATACTTCACTATGTTCTTAAAGAACAACTCCGTAGTCCGCTTGGCTCCACAAGGCATCTTTGTGGGAACAAAGACAACATACTTGGAAAAATGATCAACCACGACCATGATCCCATTATACCCCTGAACCTGTGGTAACTGAGTGATGAAGTCCATCGAGACACTCATCCATGGCCTCTCAGGAATCGGTAAAGACTGCAACAGTCCTCCTTTCCTTTGAGTATCTGATTTGTCCTGCTGACAAATGATGCACGTATGTACGTACTCCTTCACATCCTCTCACATCTTCTCCCAAAAGAATCCTCTCTCCAACAATGCCAAAGAACGACGCTGCCCTAGGTGGCCAGTGCACAATGAGTCGTGGCACTCCTTCAAAAGATTCCTCCTGAGTCCAGATGACTTTGGAACATAGAGTCGGTTTCCAAAGAAAAAGAACCCATCCCACAGAAAGAACTTTCGTGTCTTCCCCTCCTTTATCTGCTTCACTATATTCTATGCCAAAGTATCGGTTTCAACACTTTCCTTGAGCTTATTTTGCATCTCTTCTGACATCTGAATTCGGCTCCTACTCCTTGTTGCCTAGTCTTCACCTTCCAATGCTACAAGTTGTCCCTCCCTACTAAGGGCATCTGCTACCGCATTGTGTCTCCCCAGACTATACTCGATAGTCATGTTGAATTCTACCAAGAAGTCCTACCAACAAGCTTGCTTTGCAGAAAGCTTCGGTTGTGATGCAAAATAACTTGCTGCAACATTGTTAGTCTTGACAACAAACAACTTCCCAATCCGGTAATGCCTCCAAACATGAAGACAGTGAATGATTGTAGTCATCTCCTTCTCATGAAATGGATACCTTTGTTCCCTATCCTGCAACTTCCGACTCTTATACGCCACTGGATGCCCATCCTGCATAAGAACACCTCCTATAGCAAAATCTGAAGCATCAGTGTGTACCTCAAACAGTCTCTCGAAGTCAGGCAACTTCAGTTTCAGTGTTGTAACCATCCTCTTCTTCAAGTCATCAAATGCCTTTTGACATTTATCGGTCCAACACCACCTCTTGTCTTTCTTCAATAGGTCTGTCAATGCCAATGTCACCTTGGAGTACCCCTCTACAAACTTCCGTTGGTAGTTGGTCATGCCCAAGAACACCCTTATCTCATGGACATTCTTCAGTTCAACCAAGTCCTCAATTGCCTTTCACTCTGCTCGGCTCCATCCGTATGTACCCTTGACCAAAAATATGTCCAAGGAATGAAATCTTGGTCTGAGCGAACATACACTTAGACCTCTTCAAGAACAATTGATTTTCCCTCAGTGCCTCGAACACCATCGCCAAGTGCTTCTTATGATCCTCCATGTTGTCACTGTGCACCACTATATCGTCCAAGTACACTGCTACGAACGAATCCAAGTATGGTCATAGGACATCATTCATCAAAGTGCAAAACGTAGCAGGAGCATTGCACAACCCGAACGGCATAACAAGGAACTCAAAGCTACCATACCTTGTTAGTATCTCGGTCTTCTTCTCGTCTCCTTCAGCTATCCGCACCTGATAATACCCATGCCTCAAGTCCAGCTTGGAAAACACTGGGGCTTTCGCAAGCTTGTCAAAGCAATCAGCAGCCAATGGTAAAGGATACATATTCCTTACTGTCTGCTTGTTCAATGCGTGGTAATCACAGCACATCCATAGCTCATTTGAATCCTTCTTCTGCTGGAACAATACCGGAGCTCCATAAGGGGACCTTGAAGGTCTAATGAAACCTGCATCAGCTAACTCCTTTAGCTGTCGTTTCAACTCCTCCAACTCAGGTCTTGAAAATCGATAAGGTGCTTTAGCCGAAGGTTGCTTTCCTAGCTCAAGCTCAATGCTATGGTCCACTGCATGCCTTGGTGGAAGTTTCTTGGGTAGATCATCAGGCATTAAATCTGCATATTTGGTCAACACCTTAGAAATCTCGGCTGGACCAGGCGTCCCCACTCCATCACCTTCGACTCCCTTGAACATCACCGCATATGTCTCCATATCTGACTCCTTCATAGCCTTCTCCAAACTTAGTGCAGAAACATGTTGCACCTTGACTTCCCTCCTTTGCCTATGAGTGGGTAAAGTCCAAGTTTGTGTCTATCCAACCAGCACCACCTCATCACAGAAGGAGACAAAAATAGCCCTGTTGCCCTTCAAGAAATCTTGTCCAAGTATCATATCAAATTTGTTCATCTCCATCACTGTGAAGTCCAACTGACCCTTCCAGACTTTTATCTACACAGGCACTTCGTGTGCCAAACCTGCCACTTTAGCTCTAGAGTTCACCACCTTGACTTCCACATTTGAGGGGAAGATCTTCAGTCCAACCTCTTTTGCTAACTGTGTCGTCATGAAGTTATGAGTGCCCCCCATGTCCACCAGAGCTTGAATGGTCTTGCCATGAACCATCAAGTCCACGAAACCCAGACTATTCATCCATGATTTCTCCATAACGTTTCCCTATATAGATGTATGTTCTCTGCGTTCATCATCAAGCAACGGCTTCACCACCTGTGAACCTACTCTGATACCACCTGTCACGCCCCCAATTCTTTTTTGTGTTAAATTGGCCAGGTGCGACATCGCCTAAGTAGTTAACATCTTTCATTGTTAGCTTACTTTATGAACTACGCCTTCAACATTCATTATAAACATGAATAACATCATAATATGCAGAAACCATTATTATAAGAACATGATAAAACAGCATCTTGAACACAATCATACGCAAGAGAGCTTCTTTTATTATATATATGAAGATTTTGTACAATGGCCAGGAGCTAGGCTCCACCGGCGTTTTACCCAGGTTGGGCGCCCACCTGTGCAAGAGCGCACGGTGCTCTCACCTCAACCTCAAACCGAAATACAACATATAAAACAACACAATTTTTCCTTTACCCAAGAGGGTGGGCGCACCCATGCACAACCCACACCAACCGTAATCTAAAACTCGTGTCACACCTTGGCGGGCGGGTGCCTTAGAACGGCCTCCACCCGTGCCCTCAATTTCGTGCACAAGTCTGTGTAGACCGCTTGGCGGGCAGGCGCATAGCCTATACCTTGCTGCGGCACTATCTCCCTTGCTCGCACTTTTCCTTGACCGAAGAGCAACTTGCTTGGTGATCATTTGCCATGCTTCATCGCTATGTTTATACCCCGTCGTGTGTGGAGGTCGCGCCTCTGGCTGACCCTTCGTTCACAACACCAACTGTGCACGCCATCAAAAAATGTGATGTTGTATGCGAGTCAGCCCACCCATGGTGTGGGTGCGCCCCCCAACTCGCTCCATATTCGCCTTCGTCCTTGGTCGGCTAGCTCGACAAGTCCTCCAACTCGCCATATAAACGTACGAATTCCCATTCATCCGCACATATGCCACGCCTTGGTCGCTCATGGTTCTTCTTCCATGCCTTAGTCGCATTTCGGAGTAGGTGGAGCGCATGCCCAGTCGCTCAACAACCACAGGGAATAACACCTGGCCTCTCATCAATGACGTACATTACCTGGCCTAACCCTAACCCTTCTCACTCGTGGCAATATCCTCATTTCGTATGTCGCAGCTGGTGAGCCAAGGGTTATGGAACTCTACCTTGTGCATGCATTTCCTATTCTCTTCGAGCCTACTTATAATTTCATCGCCACCATCTATTGACTATTCCCCATAGATTTCTACCTAGCCATAGTGTCTAACACGTTGGAAGACCCATTTATATGTTTTACAATAATCTCAACCATTCGAACTTACCTTTTGTTTTATGGAAAAGATTGCTCTACAAGTTGCCTAGGAGTGGAGTCGGTTTTGATGTCCCGTCATGGAACGATCTCAACATCCAACATCCTCAATAAGGGTTACTATCTCCTTAACAGTATCCTACTAGTTTTTCTTCTCATGAGACCCATGTTCTTGCTGGTCATAAGAGATTTTTCCTTTATTGTACTTCTCTTTCACTTTCCTAGATTCAACTTCAACGGGAGGTCTATGGCTGGCATTCATATTTGAGGTGATATGTTTTTCCTTTTGACATTTGGTTTTTCCATCGTTATAGTTTATCTAATCAAAATATGAATCATTAACTCCCCCATCCCACTGCCCAACCTTGCGATTGGTCTAGCACAGCTACACTATCTTTCTTTTCACAAGCACATTGCAATGCTTCTTATGCATCGCCAAATACTGACACGACATTCAACCCTCCCAACCTGGTTCTTCTGGATGACTCTTCCTCTATGGACACATTACCAACAACTGAAAAAGAATTTCAGAGTTTTAATTATTTTTCTCGGTTTTGTATTGTCTTTAGTTCCATATATATTCACATATATCTATCTCTCTATCTCTCTCTATATATATTAAAATACATTAATCTTACTTAATAATCTTGTATATAACTTAAATAAACAATTTTAATATTCACAACATCTAAAACTGTCAAACATCACAAAATCTAGTCAAACCCTACTTCAGTCATGAGATCATAGCCTTTAACAAAATGTAAGTGAAAACAACCGCAAGGTGCACAAGCCAATGGTTCGAACCTAAGTTGGAAAAAAGATGAGATGCCTGCGTCCTCTTCTCACCCATTCGAAATGATCTCAATTGTAACTTCGAGCATTCGAAAGGAACACTTTCCACGTTTAGAAAAAACACGAAATGCAAATTTTGAGGATGGTGGAGTAAGGGGAAAACCTTGAGAAGCAAAGTAGTAAGATTTTTTTCAACGGTTACACAAAATAAGAAAAGCGATTTTGAAGGATATACGAAAAAACAAGAAAGACCAGAAAAACAAATTGGACCGTTACCCTATCCGTTTGAGGAAACACACAAAAGCATCTACCCGTTGAAGGAAAGCCACGGAAAGAGGGGCAGGTAGAGATATTACGCTCTATATATCTTGAATTTTAACACGATTTTCAAAAAATTTCCTTGCTTGTGTTGTTTTCCAAGCGCTTCTATCTTGTCTGTGTGCGTATCTGGTCTTCCAAGCACTTCATGTCTTGTCAGTGCCTATGTGGTTGGTCGTTAACGTTTGAGTCTTTAGCATTGAGTATGGACGTCTCAGAATGACTTCCACCGATTAGTCGTTACCGTTTGAATCCTGAGATGGACGTGTGATAAATGGATTTCGACCTGTCCTTTCCTCCCGAGAGGGAAATCACCTCTGCTGGACGCTAATAAACTGCCCAAACGCAATTCTCGCTCATAATAGTATGTATTGTAATTTAATTTTCCTTTAATTTTAGATATTTCATTAGTTTTCTTGATTTCAGGTTTTTATCTACTATAATTTTATCTTAATTTTAGATATTCTCTACTATGTTTTGTCATAGTTTAATTTTTTTCGATTTCAGATCTTCTTTACTATGCTTTGCACTAACCTGTCAATAGTTATTTGAAATCTTATTATGTGCCATTTAGTACATTAGCAATGGAGAAAAGGAGGAAAGGCCAGCGCCCATGAAAAGAATACAGTAGGGTTTAGGGTTTGGTAGATAGTTTATTCCTATTGTACAGCTTTAAGAGGACCATTTTCTGTCGACTGTGCTGCCAAGAGTGAATGGACCTCTGGTTGACGTGAATAGGCTCCCCAAACCCAATTCTCATTCATAATAGTATGTATTGCAATTTTAATTTCCTGATTTCCAATTTTTCTCTCCTCT
>APFE030477372.1:8424-18743 GCA_000404065.3 Pinus taeda | reverse complement strand
CCACCAACTAATCATCCAGCTCCTCATCCTCCTCCTCTACTGACTCATCCACCACCACTCCTCCTCCTAATCATCCTCCTCCTCCTCCTCCTCCACTTCGAGGTACCATGATTGATTCTTGAGCCTCATTTCATCACTGAGGTGTTGCAAGGTTTGGAATGAGTGTGTAAAGCCCATAAAACCCTGTACGTTGAGCCTCATTTGATCACTGAGATCTTCCAAGGTTTGGAATGATTGTGTAAAGCCCATAAAACCCAGACTGTACGGTTGGAGCTGAGGACGAATCTCTGGCTGGGGAGAAGAGAAAGAGAAAATTGAGAAAGAAAAAATCCATATTTCTATCCAGAAAATCAGAGTCCTCTGAAAGGCCTTGGTTGCAGATAGCAATGATTATACATAGACAAATGTACCAATGTTTTACAGATGCTGTCTCGATTCTTTAAAATAAACCTTTAAATGTGAAAGAATTCGCAGAAATACTTAAAACGCTATGTGTTGACTGAAAACCCTAAGGACGTATAAAGATGTTAAAAAGGATGATTGCACACCAGCATATGTGTAAATTTGAGTACAATGGGCAATTTTTTGGTTGGCAATGCGGTTATAAAAAAGGGAAGTCAGTGGGAGCCGGCAGGGTCCTTTCTTTATTTAAGCAGCTAAATCTTTACTAAATGTAAGTCTAGCTCCCCGCAAGGTCCTTTCCTTCTTTAAGGAGCTAAATCTTTACTAAATGTAAATCTAGCTCCCCATGCTAGGGCTGGTACACATAATTTTAGCCTCAAATTCAATTTCAAATGAATATTTGGGGCGATGAGGTATTAGGAGTCACACGCTTCTAGCGGTTTTGAGCTAAGACTCCATCATTTTAGTTTGCCAGCTGGCTGGTAAAAATTCCCCGAGATAGCCACACAAGTGTGGCTCACAGTGCTTGAATGCACAATCAACATAGGAGATTTACAGGCCGGGTTAAGAATAAAGAGCCCCAAGTGGATATACACAGGCAGGGTCCTGCGGCATTTTCTGAGTCTATTCATGAGAGTCGCCAGCAAGAAGACTATGTGATCGAAAGCATGATAATAATAATAAATTGCAAGACGATGGCAAGGGTTCGAAGCAACTATGGCTTGAGCAACCCAGTATTCCCGTGAATTACTATGGCCGTTATATGCAACGCGTCGTAATTACCATCGCCATTATCTGCAACGCGAGATAATTCGCGTGAATTGCCATCGCCGTTATCCGCAACGGGTATGATAAGTGAGTTATTCGTATCATACGCGAGTAACCTTAGCCGGATATGCCATTTGCCGGTGGCGCCAACCATTTCCGACACGTTATACGCGAGTTCATTCCGGGCAATGCCAGTAACCATTGCCATTTATGCGAGGTATTTCCGAGCGAGCGGGTAGCATATGCTGGATATGCGACTTATCTCTGCCCGATATGCGATTTATCATTCCAGTTATCTCCAGCGAGATAAGACACATATACGGGAAGGATAAGTAGCATATCCGGCAGAGATAGATCGCGTTCCAGGCTCATAATTCGCATATCGGCATAACCAAACCGCATTGCCCAGAAATTACTAGCGTATCCGGCAAAGATTGCTCGGATATCCAGAAATACCTGTCGGAAATAGCTCGCGTTATGTAAAGGTCGCATATCGGCGGGGACATTTGGCATATCTGACCACATATCCTGCTAGTAACTCTCATATCACTACCGCGTTGATAGTGAATAACTCGCCTATCACTACCCCGTTGATATTGAATGACAGCGCGTTGATAAACAATAATTCACTTATCAGTATCAATAACAAACGAATATGCGTTCCAAGTGAAATTAACAAACCCTATACGAAACATCCATAAGTGAAAATATATGGATATCGTGAAATTTCGCAGGAAATGTCGTTGCGGATATCTGCCACCATTCCTTTGATGTTTCGAAGGACAAATTTGCCTGACAGAAAATGGGAGAGCCGCTGGGTACGTATTATTTGCCTGACGGAAAATGGGCAGCCACAGATTACGGATTCAGTGGAATACAGATTTGATAAACATTCTGGACAGCCAAGAATTGCCATACGATGAATGCATGGATGGATGAGCCCGCTGTTTATTCTCCGTAGAAAGGTGACTTGGTTGTTAGGGGTCAGAACTTCATCAGCCTTTTCACCTCAATTGAAGCAATTGAATTAACAATGACAATAAACTGGAAAACTTCAAATAAAGAGTCCAGAGCTGTAGTGAACAACTAACCTGTATAGAGGAAGTGAGGGCGGTTGCTTTTTCAATGGTGTCTGCAAAAATATTTTGAAATAGGCTCTTTAAGTTTTCTCAGTGGATAAAAAAAATAAAAATTGAAGTAGGCTCTTCAGTTTTTTTCGCTATCACAACCAGTATCGAACAACACAAGATCAGCTTCTGCCACTGTTTGATCATCTAGTACAATCCCCTTACTGCAAAATCCCAAGTTAGTAGATTTTCGAAATTCAATAAACCGTATTCTACAATACGCACCCTATTAATATAATAAATAGTAATAAAACATTTTGGTTGCAATAAAATTAAATGATTTTTTTAATTATCATTTGATATAAAACATTGATTTTAGCTTTGAAAATTAAGATCAAAGCCCTTTTAGGTGAGAGGGTCATGAATACAATCCCATTCGAAGTACGACTTGGAAGATTATCATTCACAACCATTAAGTTGTCTTTACTAACCAATGGTACTAAAAATTCCGGTCTTCCTTCCACATATCTTTCATACACCCATGGTTATTCTAAATACTATGGAAACTCAGAATGATGGAAAACACTGTTTTTTTTCTCTTTTGTGAGTGTTTTTGTGGGTAAATGAGGGTAAATGGTTCTGGTGCATAAATTATAAATTACATAAAACAATGAAAAAAGAAAAAATTGAGATAAAATATTTAATTTAAACATAAATAAACTAATTAATTACTAAAAATATTCAATTTAAACATAGATAGTAAAATATTTAATTTAAATATAAATAAACTAAGTATCAAAAATATTCAAATTAAACATAAATAAATTAACAAACTAACTGTGAAAACTATTCAACTTAAAAATAAATAAACTAACTAACTTTGAAAAATATTCAATTTAAACATAAATAAGTAAACAAACTAAACAAACTGTAAAATAATATTTTGATATAAAATATTCAATTTTAACATAAATAAACAAACTGGCAAATAATTTTTTTTATGGCACTTCAAGTTGTACTAGAATTGGGTTTTCCACTAGTTTTAAAAACACTTGTAATTTTTTGATACAATACTCAATACAAACTAGTGTAAGAGCATTATATTTTTTTGGATATCAAGGTAGTGTAAAAGCATTATATTTTTTTAGATATCAGAAGAAGGACAACACACAGAAGTTTCGAAATAACTTTCTAAACTGTTATACGCGATCACGCTATCTCCGCACATGCACGATAACACCCACACAGGCATACACGCATACATACAGACACATACACGCATACCCCACGGCCAGCACACACAAACGGCCAGCACACACAAACGTAAGGAGCTGCCCTGGAATCAATCAAGAAGTCTCATAAGCAAGAGAACATGGGATGATCTAATGGGATGATCAGAGGGATGGGAGGATGGGGATTCAACCTGGCCTGGGGATTCAACCTTACCTGGGGAATAGAGCTGAGGCAGGGGACCTTTCCTAGGGCATCAACCTGTCCTAGAGCTCTACAAACTTGAAAATTGAATATAAGCAATGAACTGCAACACTGTACATGAATTTAGATAACAAAGTTGTTAGAAAAGTTGGCTACTAATTTCTATGTCTTTACCCTGTCTTTACTGTAAAGTTACTTACTTTTCACCATTTTTATTCTGAATTTTAAGTATCTTTTTTAGGGATTTTAAGTACTTATATGCAAATTTATGAATGGAATTTTTGAAACACATTACACACTGCTTTAAAATAATCTAGATGTTTTGGGAACAATTTCTGCAAATAACTCTTAGTATTATCTAGAAAGCCTATTTGTCTCTAAAATTTAAATGCTCTCAAAAATAAAAGAAAGATCACCTCCAACTCTACTTTCAATTCATCTACATATCAAAATATCAAATCATCCTTCTGTTAATGCTTAGCTCCAAAAAATCTAACGACGAGTCGAGGGTACCTATTCCTTCTAATTGCCTGACTTCTTTCCTGTCAAGAAGACAAATTAGTTCCCTTGATGAAACTTGGGACTCAATACAGCCATTCCGTTGATGAAACTTGGGACTCGATATAGGCTGTATTAAGGCTCGAAAGTTCTAGGTGCGCATTAGATATGGAAGAACCAACGAACCACCCAAGGTCGTAGCTCAGTCAGATTGACAAACTTCCTTCTCATTGAACACACTGGCACACGTGGATGCCTCACCATGAATGCCACGTGTTTGTTTGTTATTTTTTATTTTATATAATGTTTATGATATATTGAATTAGGTTTTTTATTTTTCATATTTGTAATAATGGGAGAATTAGGCTTTCCCTTTTTTAAATTTGTAATCCTTTTTAATTTATTTAAATATTTCTGGTATATTTTTTATTTAAATAGTTGTAATGTTGTATAAAATGTATTAAATAATGTTATATAAATATTACAATTAATTATTTTGTATTTTGGGTACAATGCTATAATTAATGTTTTATATACAATATAAAGAAAAGAAGGTGGCTTAATTAATTAATTAAATCAATAATGACAGTTAATACTAATATGGTGGTGGAGCACCTCCTGCCAAAGATTAAATTTGATGAGCTAGATTTAGGATTTACATGCATTACAACCTTCAAACTTTTTTCTATAACCCACTCTAATTTTTCGCTAGGACTTCATTTTTACCTTAATTCACATCAACTTATGGTCTCCTAGTCCATAGGAGAGGTTGTGACCCCCTCTTACCACAATGTAGTCTCACAAGATGCTGAGTCTAGGAAAAACATGGCTCCCCTCCTACCACAATGTAGTCTCACGAGATGATAATTTTAGGAAAAAGGTGGCGGAAACCACACCTCATCAATCCTCCCCGCAAGGATCTTGAGCATTATATGCCACAACAATGGATCAAGTCGTTGTAGTTCAAAAGTATTTAAAAATCCAAAGTATGAGGTCAAGTCAAATAAAATCATGGAGCACATAGAATTCATGCAACGCCACGTTTTAATGTGTCAATTTTATTGATACTTCGCCACCGAAACAAAAAATCGAAGCATGGAGCAATGCTAAATGCGAGCTAAAAGTGCATGTTGATTTACACATTGGAGTCAACGGTTTTCTTACGATGATCTTGACTAATTTAGATGATCATTCAAGGGCATCTGAGAATGGCCCTTATTTTCTGAGCACAACACAATCCATTTCAATAGGATCAAAACTCGCTAGAGAAATCCTTACAACCACAACTCGAGCCCATGCAAGGCACTTCTACAAAGAAAATGAAAAACCGAGATAATGCACACGATGGAGCCTGAAATGCATGATGCAAAGACAATATTGGAAGAAATGAAAATGGAGGCAAGTTCTCCACTAAGCATAGAATACTTGGATGAAGTGGAAGTAGAGGAGAAAAACCTCTCCGAGATACTAGAGTAGTTGCAATGCCAAGGACCGAGTTCACTTTTCAAGGTCCGAATGGCTCTTCTCAAACAATCATAACTTAGGATTCAATTCACACTTTTGGGAGAGTGTTGAATCACAAATCCTCATCATTGTTCTCATTCTTTGGATTCGAGAGACCCCCTCAAACCAATCAAAGGAGACAAATGACGTGGGAGGAAAAGTGCACAAGAGATAATACAAAAAACACAAAATATTCTCGCCAATTCACATAATATTAGTTCTCTTTCAAAGGTGTTTTTCCGCATACCTCCTTCTCAATGAAAGTAATTTTGTGGAACATAAGTGGTCTCAATAACAACATAAAATAGAGACTACTTAGAGAAAAAATTAATAACGAGAAACCTATCATTATCATCTTGCACAAAGTAAAGGTTGTTTGAGCCACCATGGAGGCTCTAGTGGACTAATGGTAGAAAAGGCATGAGTCGATCTCTCTTGATGCTCAAGGAACAATAGTCTATCAATCCTATTAAACCCCATTGAAGTAAATTTTCATGATTCATAGTAGCCCCCGTGATCCTATCTCATCCTCTCTCGAAAATTTTAACCAATCATATCAAAGAATATGGGTTTCTTAATGGCAATATATGGGGCACACGTGCTGGGGATCAAATTTATTTTCTCAGCAACCTCATTTAGCTTCAACAACTGCATTTGAATAAGAAATTCATTGTTGGAGGGGACTTCAATATCATTACCTCACATGGTCCTTCAAATATGAAATTAGGCACATGGCGTTAGCTGAGATAGAAATGTTAAATGGAATCTATACTTGGATAACAACAGAGGAGGTAGGCGCGAGATAAAATATACATATTTATTATCTCATAATCATTATTGGGAAAATACCTCCTCTTTGAATCTTCCATCATTACGAGTGCTGACACGGACCACTCGCCAATAGTGTTAGAATTGGACCTCAAAGAAGCTACAGAAACCTCACTAGACCACTCACATATAGTGCTAGAGCTAGACCTCGAAGAAGCATCTTAAAACTCACCATTCATAATTAAGAGTTTTTTATTAATAGATTCATCCTTCCTAGAGAAAGCCAAGCAGTAGTGGTGGGATGTCGATAATTCAAGCCTCTCCCCCATATTCACCTTTCAACATTAGTTAAAAACTCTAAAAGGTTTAATTAAAAATTTGAATCATGAAGAACTTTCAAACATCTTCGAGAAAATATAAATATGGAAACTGAAATGGAATGCATTCAACAATAAATGACACTTGAAGGGTGGTCTAAATGTTTTTCAAAGAAGGATGGGGGGGTTCTTAAAAAACTAGAGGAAAGACAGAAGCAATAGGAGACTTTATGGAGGAAAAAATCTAGGATCTCATGGCTCAAGGAAGGGGACAAGAACACTCAGTTTTTCCACAAACCAATGTTCAAACATAAGTATCATAATTGTATCTTCTCACATACCAGTTAGAATGGATATCATCTCTCTTATCATAGGGATATTGAAAAAGAAATTACTTCATTCTACAACAATATCCTTAAAGAACCTAACCCTAATAGATTATAGGCCACGGAGAAAATAATCACCGAAATTATAAGATTGGTCATTGAAGATCAAAACACGCCTTTAATGAAGGAAATTACTTTGTAGGAAGTTGAGGATTAAGCACTGATGAGCCTCTCAAAAAATAAGGTCCCTAGACTAGATGGCTTCACCTCATATGTTTTCCAAACAAGTTGGGAATTCTTAGGTGAGGAGATATTATCTTTGGTAGAGGAATCACAAAGAAGATTCTATATCCCCCCTTACTTTTAATGCCACATTCCTCACACTTTGTCCTAAATGAGCACGAGCAAGAGGCCCAAGTAGCTTCAAACCTATCATATTATGAAATGTGATGTACACAATCCTTTCGAAGATCATTCTGCGCATACTCAAACCATGTTTCCTTTTCTAAACTCCAAGGAGAACTCGGGCTATATTAAATCCTAGATAGGGCCGTAGTAGCCCATGAACTTATACACACTATGAAATAATTTAGAAAAGCGTGTATGGTAATCAAATTAAATTTGTCAAGAGAATTTGATAAATTGAGTTGGGCTTATCTTCTCTGAACTTTGAAAGCCTTTGGTTTCTTTTATGATTGGGCTAAACATGTGGCTTCCTTATTCTCCTCCCCTTTCTTCTCTATCTTGACCAATGGCTCCTCCTCCTACACCTTTAACACCTCTCAAGGTATAGACCAACGAGAGCCACTCTACCCTTTTTGGTTTTCGTGAGTTGTTGAAGGCCTCAAGAACTTTCATAGATATTCTATGCCTAATATTGTGCTAGACGGAATTATTCTCAATAAATGTTTATCACCAGTAGTTTATGGATGACACTATGTTCATGAGTGAGCCCTCGATTCAAGAAGACTTTGCCTTTAAGCACATTTTGAATAAATTTATGCTAGCCTCTCATACTAAAATACACCCCAACAAGTCCCAAGTCTTCTTCGTCAATACAAATCCTAGCATTCAATCTCATTTTGCATGTATTTTTGGTTTCTCGTGAGCCTCTTTCCTAATCATTTATTGAGTCACCCTAAAAGAGAATTCCTTGAAAACTATTTGCTAGAGAGATATTTTGGATATAATTTCCTCCAAAATAAACAAATGGACATTCAAAGCCTTACAATTTCTAAGAAGATTAATTCTCCCCAAACTGGTGCTTCAATCAGTGTCGATTTATAGAATTTTGGTCCTAAATGCACTAAAAGTCATCTTGAGCTCAATGAGAAACATTATGTGTTCTTTTCTTTAGAGAGGAGCAACTAGAGACCATAAGTGGTCACTAATGGCTTGGAATTTTATTTGTATTTCCTCTATTGTTAGGTAAAATGTAATAATTAAGTTGTATAAAATGTATTAAATAATTTTATATAAAAATTAAAATTATTGTTAGGTAGAGTATTATAATTAATGTTATATATACAAATAAAAGAAGGGGGCTTAATTAATTAATCAAATCAAGTGATAATAGTTAAGACTAATATGGTGGAGAACCTATGAAATAACACTCGACAATGTTGATGAGATAGGTTTACGGTTTACATGTGTTACAACCGTGAAACATTGACATTTTCCACAACCAACTCTAATTTTTTGTTAAGACTTTGTTTTTAGCTTGATTTTCACCAACCTATGGCCACCTCATCCGAGACAGGGGGTGTAGTCCCCTCGTACCATAATGTAGTCTCTCGAGATGCGAAGCCTAGGAAGAAGGCGGCAACAGTAGAACCTCATCAATATCCCCATCAGGAAATTCATCACAAGGAGGTAAAAAGTATGCCCCAATCCTCGGCACTGCATGGCAGAACAATAGATCAAGCTACTATTTTCCAAAATTCTTCCAAAACCCCAGATACAAGGTCAAGCAAGATAAAATCAAGGATCACATAGAATACATGCAATACCACACTTTAATATGAAAATTTATTGGCGCTTCGCCAACAAAACAAGATTTGGTAGAATGGATCAGCGCTAAATGGAAGCCAAAAATGCATATTCATTTGCATTTTGGATCCAAAGGTTTTATTATAACAGTCTTCTTGAATTTAGAGGATTTTCCAAGGGTCTTTGAGAATCGCCTTTATTTTCTTAAAAATGATTGTCTCTTCATTGAGTTACAGATGCCTTATTTCAACCCAGATAAAAAAACGTTTTTGGTTGCTCCTATATGGGTAACATTGTACGCTATATAAATTAAATATTGGCAAAAATATATCTTGGTGGGAATTGGAAATACCATTGGAAACTATGTAAAAGCCTCATAAATAAAAAATCCAAGAGGTGCAATACCTATGTTAGGATATATGTGTACATGAATTCTTGAGGGCCGCTATTGAAATATATATTTATCTTCCCCCATGATGAGGATATCATACAACCCATTGATTATGAGCATATCCTTTTTGTTGTAAAAGGTACCATGAACATGAATACATTTATAGGGACTTCCCCCTCATCAATCCCCCCAAGCCAAAGGAGATAGTCATAAGCACTAATAAAAAAGGTTTCAACAATCATGAGAGAGGAGGAGGAACCATAGGCCCCAAAACCCTAACCTTAAGGATACAAAGATATAAACTTTGAAACAGGAATTAATACTGTTACCCATTTTGTAGAGATAGCAAAAAAGTGACCCAATTTTGAAAAGGAGTGATGCAGAATACACATGTTTTTTTGAGAGCATAGTTTTTGGAACTTTAAATTTTTTTATGTACATTGTGTTTTAGAATGGTAGTGATTTTCATCCTCATTTAAAAAAGTGGTAATTCTGCATGAGGCTCTTTTCTTAAAGACCCATTTTTTGACATTAAATTTTCTAATGTATGAAATGTAAATTATTATTTTCTAAATTTAATAATTTTTTAAGTGGTCTTCTTCTTCATATTTTCTTGTTTTTATTTAATTTTTTTTTTTTGTAGTGAAGCTTTTTATTATTTTGTATAATTAAAGAAGAAGGTCGATATTTTGAATTTTCGATATCCTACATATTTATACACTGTTAATTAATTTTTGAATCCAAATGAAATAATTGTCTCTAGAAAACAATAATTTTTAAAAATTGACATAAAAATAGCCATTTTTAACATAAATATAACTAAAAAACTACACATTTTGATAATTTTTTTGCTAGA